>JBBMJZ010018748.1:0-10856 GCA_037833815.1 Zingiber zerumbet | reverse complement strand
AAATCCAAGTAGGGGAGGGTCATCAGTAGGTTTTGGTCAAAACCCACTGATGGACCTAGACACCTCTGATTCCACCCATTTCAGTTCGAGTGGGAACCTGGAATTGCAAAGACTCCAACGGTGGTAGAAATTCATGTTTTAAAGCTCTTTAGGTCTGGTAGCAAGTGTTACAAAAAAAAAATATAAACAGTCTCAGTTGGACCTAATATGAGAGCATATCAAGCCCAACGTGGCCTGATATGAAAGAATATCAGGCCTAACGTGGGCCTGATATGAGAGCATATCAGGCCCAACGTGGGCCTGGTATGGTCTCCTTTCAAAAAACTTGATTCAAGATCCGCATTCCATAAACTCTAAACGTGCTACCCTGCTCCTTATTAAAAAAAAATAAAATAAAATAAATTTAAAAGGTGTTCCAATAGGGTTTAAGTCTACAGCACGGGGTTGGAGATACAGCTACAGAGCTTCGTAACATACCTTTACTCCTTACCTTATATTTGACTTAAAAATAAAATGGTGGTTGTTGTTCTCCAAACTTAAAAGGCATTGTTTTAAATTTATACCTTTTCCCCTCTCAAACCTTCTTACTGAACGAGAATATGAGGAAATCAAAAATCATATATATATTACAATTTTTCAGCAAGTAGAATAAATTCAGATAATATGAGAGTACTAATCTATATATATATAAACACATCTATATGTATATACATATATATATCATTGAAAAAATAAAAGAGGTGCACTGTTCCGTGCCAAGTGACACGAAGCAAGGCCTTCTTATCCAGGGTGTATAAATAAGGTTTGACACCATATATACCATCTCCACACTCAGACCTTCATAGGGAAGGTGATTTCAGGTAAATCCAAGTAGGAGAGGGTCATCAGTGGGTTTTGACCAAAACCCACTGATGGACCTAGACACCTCTGATTGGACCCATTTCAGTTATAGTGGGAACATGGAATTGCAAGGACTCCAACGGTGATAGCAATTCATGTTTTAAAGATCTGTAGGTGTGGTAGAAAGTGTTGCAAAAAAAAACATTATACAGCCTCTGTTGGGCCTGATATGAGAGCATATCAGGCCCAACGTGGGCCTAGTATGGTCTCCTTTCAAAAAAATTGATTCTATATCCCCCTTCCATAAAAGGGCATGGCCTATTACACAATTTTAATTTGATTCACCATAATTTTAATTTACACAAACAGTATATCATTACAAGAATGGTCTATTATAAATTTTCAGTATCTACAGTTTAAAGTTTTTGTCAGACATGATATTATGTCCAACTCTAAATCTATAAGCTCTCATATCAGCTTGTGTAAAGTCTACAGATCTCTGAAACATCAAACTCTCTGCATAACGCATCATAAAAAAAGCACAATCCAACCTACAAACAGAAGTAGTATTATAAATGTGAGTCTATTCTGAGCCAAAGATGATGGAATAGACACAAATACTTACGATTTGCTTTGTGTGGGTCCATTAACTTGAATCGTTTTAAACTCTCTCCCGGAGAAAGGTGCTAATCCTTTGTGTCATATGTGATAGTATGACCAGTTTAACTCTTTAAAGAACAACACCTACATATTTTGGACAATAGTATTTAATACATAACCAATGCTTATTGGATATAAGAAATGTGATACTTACAATCTGATCAAAAACATCAGTGTAATTTTCTGTGATGCCAAGAGAGTTATAATGAATTATTTGACCTTCCTCCAGGTCCATGACCATTAGATGCCAATGATCATCTTCATTATTTAGAGGACATAAAATATATCTAATGGCCTTGTCCTCATCAGTTTTTGTACTTTGTTTCAATGCATCCACGTGCATCATTCCAAACAACTCCTATGCAAACAAGATAGATACTTAGTTGACTACATCCAATCTATATTAAAAATAATTTACAGTGAGATAAGAGACATACTCGAAATCCAACCCCACAAAATATGGATGGGTAGTACGGTGAGTTAGAGTTTTTGGCTTCTTTAGCAAGAATAGTCCAATAAACATTTATGTAATCCCCATTGGTGTATTGTGTCCAATCAAATATTGTAATAAAAGATTGCATATCTAAAGAGAAAGTATCATTCATCCATATTGGATGCACCATCACCCTACACACAAGGATACAGACAATGGTATTTTCTAAATTAAAAGTATAATAAAAAATATTAAACTCCAATAATAATCATTCGTTGACATGTGGTTTAAGTATTTACGTTGCCAACTACGTTACCTTAACTGACTGAGCTTCAATAATGCATCAGCTATCACACCATCTTTACTCTTCTTAAAAAATGTCTTCGCTTGATGAGATAATTAAAATACTACTATGCCATTTAGAATTATAAAATAATGGCTAACCTACACTCGACCGTACCTTCAATATTTTGGTCTTTACCTTATTAAGTTCATCACATTTAATTTCCATTTGTGATGAACTTGTATCTTCGATCTTTGATGGTGCAGGAGCATCTGGTTCGACAGCCTGAACAATTTGTTTGCCTTTGTTTTCTGTACAATCTGATATAAAACTTCTCTGAGTTCTCTTTCTTTTGGGGCTTACACGAAAATTAGTTGGTAGTCAAGGCAGATTAGGGTATATGCCTTCTGATGCTCATGGCTCTCCTGATACCTTGCTTTGTATGACTTGTTGGAGCTCTTTAATCTTATTTTCGACATCGGCTATGATTTTGACCAAAACCCACTGATGGCCCTCCCCTACTTGGATTTATCTGAAATCACATTCCCTATGAAGGTCTAAGTGGGGAGATGGTATATATGGTGTCAAAAGTTATTTATACCCCCTGGCTGAGAGGGGGAAAGGTATATATGGTCTCAAAACTTAGTTATAAACCCTAGGTAAGAAGTTCTTGGTCCGTGCCATTTGGCACACAATATCAGGTGCTTCTTTTTTTATTCAATGAACAGGATAGTTTTTCTTTTTGGCAAGCATTACAACAAACAATCCTTTTGACTATGTATTAGGTTATTTATAGTTTGAAAAAAATTAGCAGACTTTGAAATCCACGACAAAAGAGAGATGTTCAATTGAAATGTAAAGTTACACAAGTTGGGCCTGATATGGTATCATATCATGCCCAAAGGGAGGTTGGATTTTTTTCTCCATGTGCTATCACCCTTAGAGAGCTTTGAACTTGTATAGGAAAGCACCGTTGGAGTCTTTGCAATACCCTAATCACACGAGACTTGAAATGGGTCGAATCAGAGGTGTCTAGGTCCATCAGTGAGTTTTGGCCAAAACCCACTAATAGTCCTACCCTACTTGAATTTACTTTATCTCACGCTCCCTATGAAGGTTTGAGAGGGGAGAAGGTATATATGGTCTTAAAACTTAGTTATAAACCCTAGGTAAGAAGTTCTTGGTCCATGCCATTTGGAACACAACATGTGCTTCTTGCAGTTTCAGGAATAAGAACCAGTTTTTTTTTCTCGTAACTTAGTTACTTTGGTGTTCCATAATTACATGCCTAATTCAAATTTCAAAGCCGACCTTGTGCTCTTGAAACCGAGTGTTGGTCCTAGTCTATTTGATTTTCTAAACAATCCCAACTGTTACCATGTTTTTAGTTTTGAGAAGATAGAAATAGTGTGCAGTATAACTTATATACATTATGTCTCTTTTCACTGATAAGCACCAGCATCGCAATTTGGATATTGTGACTTATATTTGACTAATCACTATGCAATATTATTAATATTCCAGTGACAGTTTATACTCTTCTCATATAATACGTACCACTGTATTAAACAACAAAGCCTACATACAACTATTTACAACTAACTACACTACGTCAGTTCATTTACATTATCTACAATTTTTTGGCTTACAAGACTGGATATTTAATCCAATGTTTTAAAAAACTTATCCCTCAAAATTGATACCATTACATCAATTCTAATCTTTTTCATGTCTCCTTGTTTGAAGTCCATCTTCATATCATATAGGAGACATCGAATGTATTGCATCACAAAGAAGTCATAGTCAATGCTGTAAATAACAACACCATTTTAATGGTCAATATTTTTTATCAATATGTTCTATTCACACTCTGTGCTCCACTTACCTGGCTTGTTGTTGTGGACATTCTATTGTGTGAGACACTTATTTATCGAAGGGATAATGCCTTTCAAATTTTGGATCTATAGCAGCAACGTGCTCACGACTATAGAGTACTTTAAAATCTGATACATGAAAGATTGAAGAGGAAATTTACATTTTCCATCAACTAGCATTTATATTACAATAAAAACGTACACATGGATATTGGATGCTCACCGCTGCTTCAAAATCATATTTGTATTTACTTCCACTTGCTAGAGAATTGTACTGATTGAACGTCATTGATTTAGTGTCCACCATCAGCAAGTGGAAGTGTGCATTATCACTACACAAAGATATAAAAATATACCTAACCTCTTCATCTCCTCTGTCTGTCTTTATCAGGTGTTGGAAGGCAAACTTACTTGACGATTTTAATAATGACTACAAAGATGCAAAGTCATACATACAAAACCAAATATTAAAATGAATTCTAATTTTTACTATTCTCATATAAATTCCTTACTGTGAAGAATGTTGAACAATATATAGACTTGTTGTATGTCCTTCCAGACGAGAATGCCCCCCTAAGTAGAATTTTACAATACGTGTCGATTACGTCCCCTCTTGTCAACATCTCTCCATTCAGACCAGATAACAGGGAATACACATTTAAACAAAAGGGTGGTTCCTCCCAAACTATACCATTTGTAAACCTACAAAGTAAACAAATCAATGATTATTTTTACAAAATTAATCTTGAGAATCATAGATCAACTTTGTAATTAGAGAAGCATATAATTGTCTTGATTGATCAACTATGTAATTCACATACTTTAGTTTCCCCAACGCTTTTAACAAGTACGCCACCTCTTTATCTTATTTTTTTTCTTGGAAGTCTTAAATTGCTTCTTCACATACTATGAGCATAAACATAAAAGACATTTAGATAATCTATTAAATCTAACAAATTACAATGAAATTTATAGATATCGTCTTACAGCAATGACTTGTTTCCTCATTTTGTCATATTTGGCAAACATATCTGCATCCGTCGCTACCTCTTCATCAGATTTGTCTTCCATCAATTGTACAATATCTCTTTCTTCTTCCATTTCATCCACATCAATTTTTCCTTTCCCCTTCCCCACAACATCAGGTTCTTTTACAACTTTTTTTCCATCTCCTATACTTGAAATTTTCTCCACAGGCTCACTTATATGTATATTTCTACGCTACCTCTTAGGTAAAGTTTTGAGCCACAATGGACTATCAATTAGAGTATCCCTGTAATCATAACGACTTCTATCATGTTCTCTCCTACTTCTTGTTGTAACACCTACAGGTTCAAATTGAGGATCATCTACAGGCTCGCTATATTGAGATTCCATACCTTTATTTTCAACTATTTTAAGTAATTCTTTCACCCTCTCAAGCAATTGCATGTTCTCCATTGCTCTTTAATTCTATTTGCTTGAATAATGCAATTACAACACTCCTTATTAATTTGGCTTCCTCCTTTAGTGACTTCAATTTGTGATGTCTCCATTGCATGTGGACTGTCATCAAAGCCAACAAGGTTCTCAACCAATGAATTTTCATATTGGGTAGGGATTAGGTCAATCACAACCTGTAAGAATATTAAAACACCTGTTAAAACAAGAATTTTTAACAAAACTATAGTCAAAGTATTCAAAATTTACCTCTTCAGAGGAGACTTGATCAAACAATTCCCTCACCTTACTAATATGTGAAGGAATATTCCTCCACTTATTTATTCTTGCTCCTTTTATTTTGTATGGTTTTTGGATTGGAACATGCTCCAAAAACCATGCCTGATTCACCATCACAAGGGTTAACAATTCATAAATGATGGCAACATATTAATACATTTCACATAAATTATAAGCTTACTGCCAAAAGACCAGCAAAGCCCTTTAGGTAAGGGAGGTTGGTGTTAGCATGTGTTGTCCGAGTTGAATTAAATATGTCCCCAATCTTAGATAATTGTGGAGCCATAAATTCATGGATGACTTCAACCCAGTTGAATCTTTCAAGATTCTCAAAATCATCTACTATATCTATAAGACATAAAGGGACCTTATATGTACTAGAAGAAAATAAAACACAAACAAATATATACAAAATATAAAATTTGCAAAATAATAAAACATCATCTTCTCTTTCAACGCGATTGCCATAAAATTTAAGCAACTCCTAAATTCTTAATCTAGTAGCTTCTTTTTTGCTTGAGAAGTATGTTAGAAAGAGGTCACCGGATGCTTTAGTTGAATTTATCGGAATTGAAGCTCCTCGATCTGCAATACCAAGCAGCAATGAAACGTCTGTTCTTGTGAAGCCAACCGGAACACCTGACAAAGTTAAATGATTATTTGACTTCTATGAACAAATACAAAAGTATTAGGAACACCGTAAACTTGATACGATGTCATATCAAGCACACGTTAGACCTGTTATTGTATCGTATCAGGCCCAACGTTGGCCTTGATGTGATATCGTATCAGGCCCACGTTTAGCAAAAGATTTAATTTTACTATACAACTACTTTGTGATTAAAATACGAAATTATATATTGTACCTAAGAATCTAAAGGTTTCACTACTTGAATCCCAATTTTAAAATATATTGACCAAAATCCTACGGATGTGCTACATATCTTGTATGTCCAAAAAAATACTAAAGGGTGACTGTTTGATCAGTGCTATGTGTCGGTCATGTAAAATAATAGACCCTTGATGCGTTCCTTTCTTCGTGGATGTTTGAAAATTTTTTTTAAAGTGACCTAGGACACTGTTCCAATGTAGTTTCTGTCCAACATCAACTGAACCCTACAATTTATAAAAATTAAAAAAAATTTATCATACTCGTTGAGTTTCTCAAAATCACATAATTTGTAAAACGATACCTTTACAGCTAATTGATGTGGAGAGGATGATGATACACTCGATCGACTTCTTTGCGCCATTATGAGATGAGATGATTGACATAAACCCTAGAACCCTTCACTTGTGCCTCGCGAACAATCATGGTTTTTAGCACCGAAATGTTTGATGCCGCTTGAGAAAGACTCGAGGTCACTAAACTAGGGTTTGCAAGAGGGAAGATTTCTCCACAGAATTGGAGCTGCACTCGCAGTGTTACAAAGAGCACCGATGCATGCACGATTTGAAGGGGGAGGTAGACAAATAATCGAAGTTATTTTTTTTAAAATCAAAGTTATTCAAAAAGTGATTTGGATGCCTGAGAAATGACAATTGAACAGAGGAGATTGGCAGAAGGGTTATATTGGATATTACACATCACTTACCTGTGCCTTTTGATAAATACAAAACAGTGATATGTCTTTTAGTAAATACAATATCTAAGCGATGCCTTTTGGTAATTTGCCGAAGGAACTTTTAACTTTCCTAAAATCCTGATCCGCCCATGCCAGGATGTATTAAATAAACCCTTCTTTACTTGATCCGAATTCTGATTCATTGAGTGCATCACCAACTCTTCCGACATTGCTTGGTTAGGGGAAAATGAACTGAAGTATGCTCAACAACAAAGCATTCTTATTGATTAATTCTAGTAAAAGCATCATCCAAAACTGACTATGTTGCATTACCGGAATTAAAACTCAATGTTCTGCAAATGTTTCCTGGATTTCCAAACTGATAATTAAAAGAATGGAACTATAGCTCTTCTAACTTTATGCGTCTGTATACAGCTCGAAAAGTTTGACCGCCATTTCTAGCAACCTTCTGGCCTTCTTCAGTTGCAGAAATCAGCAACTTAACAACTGGGTCCGCTTCAAGTTCCTCATCAGGAACTGGTTCAAATAGAGGGTGATCCTCCAAACAAGACCTCATCCAATCTCCGAGTTCCTCTACATCAGTAACTGTGTATATGATACCTCCTAATTCAAGTGCATAAGCATACTCATCGAGAAGTTGAATGCTGATCACTCTCCGCCGATGATTCTTCTCCTTAAAATGGGGATCCGGAAATAGAAAGAACATCTTTGACAGTTGCGCTTTCTCAAAGTAATTGGGTAGGTATTTCATTGAATTGGTTCGAACCACAGAAATATTCTCGTACTGTCCAGGATTAGAAGCTCTCAACGCCAAGATCCGCTCTTTCACATATTCAGTTACCTATATATAGAATTATATAAGAAATAATAATTGAGCTCTATCTTTAGAATTATCAATTTCTACTGAAAGTAATAACGCCTTTTACCTTGTCTCTAAGCTCCATGCCTAGCATTAGAGTATCTGGAAAGAGAGGCGATAAGCCAACAAGAAGTCCACCGAAACCACAACCGATATCAGCAAATTTTACTTTGGGAAAAGGTGCGCCATCATTTTTGTGATGTTCTATGCTTGACGGGAAGAAGTGAGGATAGTGATGGGAGTAATCAAACTCAGCAGGACTTATGGGTATTGGGAAGTGGGAGTCACTAAGAGGATTGCTATGTGCTCGTGCCCGATAGAACCGCTTCCTGGGAAGGCGACTCGATTGGCTTTTAACATGTGTAGCATTGACATTGCTTGCCATTGCAGCAATGTTCTGAAAGCTAATTGTAAATCCGTGTGTGCTTTTAAGCTATTTGAGGTACTCCCTTAGATTATGAAACCTGAAACTGGTCAAAAGTTAGCTTGCACTCTTTAGCATAAACTGTGAGGAAGATACATAGATGGATACACTATAGTGTGAAAGGTTACAAGACAAATGAGTGAATGTAATTTATGTCTGGCAAAAAGTAAAGATACCAAATAAACAAAAACACTCCAAATGAGCTAATATAGATCAATGTAGCACAAGAAAATTAACAGAACACAATAAAAATAGAATTACTTAAACTCAGGATATGCACAAAGGATGCATTAGGACAAAAAACCCATTGGATAAAAGAATGATGTACAAAGTTTCACGGTAACAGCGAAGAATGACAATTCATAAACTTGCAGCTAGTTACAACTGAATCCAAGGACATAGGTAATTCCTGTCAACTTGACGAGTATGACAGCAAGCCATGAGCTTCGATAATATAAAGTTGACTGTATGGTTCTTATATGGCCATTGAACTTATGGCTATTGGGCGGACAAAGTGGTAATATTGACTTTTTAATCTTACTTTTTGCAACTTTTCTTTTTTGCACAAATGCAAGTGAACTTGTATGTATCAGTATAAGAAAATATGTACAGTCGCCATGCCTTCACTACAACTCAACTCCTCAAGAAAACTTCCATAACTCGTGTAAGATCTACAAACAAGAAATGCACATTGAAAAAACACTAATGTACGACTTACACTACCACCATCCTACTCCAATCTCAGTTAAATCCAGCCGCAGCCCTGAATTTTTGAGCCCCACACATCCATTGGAAGCAATCTCAGAATACACAACCATACAGCTATCACCATTTAAAACCACATCTATACAGACACCAGCAGCCCGTTTAAGAAAAAAATAAATAGCATCCACCAGCAGCCTTCAATTTTAACAAGTTTATATATCATTAAAATTAGTCCTATCCTCCTCATAAATCATCCTGGTACACTGTCAGCCCTATAACTTTCTGCAACTGAGATGAAGCGAAAAAACTAAAATGAAGCAAGCAAACTAGTTGTCTTAAATAAGGATAAAAAATTCAATCCGACCAAAATTGACTAAGTTGACATAGTTGAATTGATGTGGCCCTAATTAGTAACCTTATTTTCATTGCATCTTTAACCAAATAAGCGAACAGACAATAGCCCATTATTTTTCCCGGCAAGAAGAATGAGTTCTATGGCTCTTATTGATAGCCTGTAGAGTATTGAAAATGTAATTTCCTTTTTTCCAATCTCAATTTGGTAAGATGTGAAACAATGTGGAATTCTTAATACAGTGGTTTCTAGAATAGTAATATTGATAATTTTCAGCTGCTACTGAGTAAAATTAGTCATTTTGGCACTAAGCATGGAGAAATGATTAAAAAAAATTGTTTTTTTTTGTTGTACAAAATTTTTTTTTTGGTGAAATACTACAATATTTCAAATATCTACTATACGTACATATAATGCCAGTATTGTTTTTTCTTTATATCTAAATTTTCATCAACAAGGGAAAGTAGACGATCCTACCTCAAACGAAGATCCCTGTCGCTGCGTATCCTACTATCCCGAGATGAAGCCGGATTCAGCGGTGGAACACAAACGAAGGCGCTCTGCCTAATTCCGGTCGAAATTTTTTTAAAGAAAATACGCAGCAGACGGGGAGATGAGAGTTAGCTTCGAATTCTTACAGACGTAAATCGGCGCAGCTAGGCTCCTCGCCGCTGCAACCACCGCCGTCGTCGTGGGGAGTGAGAGTGACGGCGTCCTCTTGGTGTTAGGGTTAGGACTTAGGAGGAGTTAGCGGATTTCGGGTTTCAAGACCATCGGATTCCATTCGGTTTACGGGTTTAAGGCTTAGCAGTTTAGCAAAGATTATCGGAGTCGGTTCGGCGGATTCAAGCGCTCTTAGGTTGGACATTTTCCTTGAAAAGAAGATGAGATACATGTTGATGACTGGATAAAGACACAAATTAAATCTATTTTTAGAGAAAAAATGATTAAAATTTTTTCTTTTCCAATAAAAACTGAGGCTATATATATACTAAGAAAAGTATATTTTTTAAATCGTCGGCCTAAAATATTTATAGAAACTTTTTTGATCATAGTGTTGTCAATTCTAAGATGTGGGACTAAAGAGAACTATATTTTTTTTATATAAAACAACCAGAGAA
>JBBMJZ010018667.1:0-10861 GCA_037833815.1 Zingiber zerumbet | reverse complement strand
CTCTGGTTATTGTCCTCCTGACCAAGGGATCAAACTCCTTTCCCCGGTCGGGACATTATTGGACTTCTAGTATTCTTGGTTTTCTGGTTATCATCCTCCCAATCAAGGGATCGAACTTCTTTCCCTATCGGGACATTATTGGACTTTTGGTATTCTTGGCTTTCTCATTATTATCCTCCCGATATAGGGATTGAGCTCCTCTCCCCAGCCGGGACATTATTGATATGCTGTATTGGGATATTATTGGACTTCTGGTATTTCTGGTTTTCTAGTTATCATCCTCCCGACAAAGGGATCAAACTCCTTTCGTCAGTCGGGACACAATATTGGGCTTCTGGTATTCTTGGCTTTCTTGTTATTTATTATCCGTCTGATGTAATGAGCTCCTCCCATCGGTCTGGTTGGATCGTATTCGGGTACTTTGATATTCTTATTCTTAGCAGTGGATCGTTGGGGGCATTCTAGGCATTTTTCTTCTTATTATCTTAATGGCCGTGAGATCAAGCTCCTTTTTTAGTTGGATTATAATTCTGGTACATACAGATATTATGATTATTTTTCTCCCCAGTCCATGAAATGGATATTCTTGTATTATGGACATTCTTATTCTTATTCTTAGCCGTGGGATCGAGTCCTTTCATCTCGGTCCAATGAAATGGATATTCTGGTATTCTTAACATTTTTATTATTTTCCTCATGACCAAGGATCTAGTTCCTCTCACCGGTTAGGGCAAGATGGGAAAAGAGGGATTCCTTTTGAATTTTTTACTCCAAGGTAGTAGTACCTTGTGTACTTGTTTGTATATGTTCCTGCTAACCAATTAAATCTTTTGTTGCTTAAATTCTATCAACATTTGTGATGTAGGTGTTCTAGATATCCTAATGATGTATGATGCATTTTCAACATCATGTGGATTAGTTGTTATCCGAATATTTGGTCGTTTTCTTTGGTTTTCAGTTGCTTCTTTTGTTGTTTGCTATTTTATATGTATGTCCTTTCACATCATATTTTGTCATACTGTTGTTATTGTATCTTTTTTTTTTTGTGTTTTATCACCCCTTCATTAATAATATCTAATAATCTTATCAAAATTGACACACTTGGTTTAAGTAAAGCACTGCAAGATGGTTCCATGGTTCTAGTTTTGCTGCTTTAAGAATATATATTTTTATCATTAGAATTTGTGCTACATATAATCCCTTTGTTGGCTTCCTTGTGAGAATTTTATTTTGTCATCGCTTAATGGATTTATGTGATGGTTGGAGTATTGTGCGCCTAGTGAGATGACTGCTCCAGGTCTTTTTTCACGCTTTCTTGTCTATCTTTGAGCCTTCAATTTGTGTCATCTCCTTGTTCCTAGTAACTGACACTTGTTTTTTTTCTTCTTCCTCAAGGAAGATTATTATGTTGGATGGGGTATGTATTGAGAGGACTATTGATTATATTAAATAAGTTCTTTTCTTACTAGCAACATGTATGCAAGGAGCATGGACAAAATCATTTAGTCATCCTTTATGTGTTTTTGAATGTACTATTTTGATGCACTTAAAGTTCCATATGATGATTTCCTTTATCATCATTGAAATCTTGGTTTTCAATTAATTCCGAGTCTAGGTGGTTATCTTTCCAATTCTTTTACCTAGATTTCTTGCCTCTAAACTGTTTCTACTTAGGAACTTTGACTATCTAAGTTTTATTACTTTGTGATGTTTCGTATTGATCACTCAAGCACTCATATTTGATTTGTGGTTTGAAATAATGCTTACGATTTAACAATTAGTTTGATTCATATTAGGATTAAAATCGAAAGGAATTTCTTGTCTATGGTGTTACCAAAATTTTGCCTTTTCTAGTAATAATTACTCAAATTTAATCTTGATACCTTTTTATCTTACGAGTGAATGTAATAAACAAATTGTAATATTTAGTGATATACCACTATTGTTTAAAGATCTATTGATATGTCATTGTTTTGCAGTATCTCAGCCATGACAAATAAGTCTTTGCAGTTTTAAATTCTAATCATATGAACATATATATAAGGTAAGTTAACTTCTATGATTCTAGCTTTATCTTTTGTTTTATGTTTTGGCCTATCGGTTGTTTGGTTACTATTTGAACTTTAAATGTTTTTCTGATCATGTCAATAATGTTCTGTTTGATGATATATGATATTTCATATTTCAGATATGTACTTTTGTGGTTGGTTTTTCTTGGCGGGAAGTTTTCATTTGCCTATTTTCTCTAGGAAAGTAACTACTCGATGGTGTCTCTGAGTGATACTAGGCCTGAGGTATACCTTCATGTGGAAGTTGCTTTCTCCATTTTTAATTTTCAGTCTCTAAATTTTTTGTTGGACTCCCAAATAACATTTAGTCATTCTCGTCACTTGTGAGAAATTCATTTGTGGGAGTAGTGTCAATGCTTTTAGTTTGTAAAATTCATCTTCTGGAACTTTGCTTCCAGAGATTTACTGTTTGCTTTGATCTTTCTTTGAATTACTTGAGATTTACCTTTCTTCATGTTAGTCTAGCTCAGGAAACTGCCATCTGTCAAAGGACAATAGAATTCCTAAAGTCATGGGCTAATATTAAAGAGTGAACTGATACCCACGTTAGTCTAGCTACAATAGAGAATTGCTGTCAGTTCATCTATCAGAGAACAAGAAGATAAATCATGGTCTCAGTGTATGAGTTGTCAAATAAATTTGATCTTGATCTCCTCCTTGTAGATCTCAAAGCATGAAACTTGGTTCTAATTGCCTCTAAGATTTCTACAATTTGGGGCTGATAATATTGGACTCCACCAGAAATCCAGAAATAAATCCAGCATGAATGTGACACGTTCTCAATCAAATATTAGAATAAAAGGCTGAAATCACATAGTAAGGCATAAATATAGAAGCAAGACTGAAGTTGATCCATTTATCACTTATTTAAAAAAAAAATTAGTAACTTTTTAACATCATGTAGATTTCCATTTTGGGACTTTAGGTGATTTTACACCACATAAACTAGTTTTAAAAAAAATAGCTTGCTTATGCTTTTTTTTTATATTGATCGAGAATGATACCTGTTAAAGTCATAAATTGCTGACATCACTTGTGATTGCAGGAATTCGTCTCACTTGTTATTACTTTTTCACTAGAATTCTTTTTGTTTTTAAAATGAGTATGCTATTTATCTCTTCTTCACTTTGATGGAGCCATGCAGGAAAATGAGCATTTCTCTTGTCTAAGTTGAACTATGATCTTCATAGAACATGATGCTAGTTATAGCTGTATTCTCTGTTTTTTGCTCTCACTTTGATTTGGTCATTTTTGTTCCACCAATCAATATACTCTAACTTTGTGAAAACTTCCATAAAGAAATTCATTTGGATTTTCGTATACTTTGACCTTGGTTTTGACCACATTGTAATGAAGCTGACGGCTGCTCCACAAATGAATTATGGTTTTGAATGATCACTTTTATTACTTACTGAAATTGTCTCCAGGCTTCTGGTGTACGTTTTGACCACATTGTAATGAATTATGACATTTAATCCTGATGGGAGAACATTTCTTTGTGGTTTGCATGAAAGTCTGAAAGTACACTCAATTGTTTCATTTTTTAATGGCACTTCTCACAAAGCATTAATACCAATTTTGTCCAGGTATGCCATGATAATGTAGATGTGGGATGGTCTAGACTATCAAGTTGTGTTGGCGTATGTGTTGTGGACCTCTCTGTGCGTATTCTAACTCATTCTATTAGGCTTAAAAATATATTTTTGCTTCTTGAGAAAACATTAAATGGTCACTAAATATGTAAATATAAAGTTTAATACTAGCTGATATTATGAAATGCAGTGCATTTAACCATATGAAATTGCTAGTCCTAGATTAAATGATCATTCAGGCCAAAAGTCTACATCAGATGATAATCCATCTATGCCAGCTGATAACATAAAGTCTATCCATATTACAGAGTTCTGAAACAAATTCTAAGGAGACAAAATCATTACTAGGTAGGCTATGTGAATAGTTTTTATTGCATTTTTCATTTCATGTGTTTGGAGCAGGTATGAGATATGAATATTTCTCTTTTCTGTAATTCTTTATATCTAAAGCAGCAGTCAGTGCTCCAGGTACCCCTCAAAGAATTGGAGCATGTGCTAGCACGAGAGCACCTCTTGTCGCACCAACATCTGTTTCTTCCTCTGTAAAAAGAAGTTTATCAAAACTTCAGTCCACATCCAAAACCTTCAGACCAGCAAAGCAGATATGGTACCTATGATTGTTCCAAGAACTAGCCCGAGGATACACTTGTCCTCTGATTTTACTAGACTCTGGGGTTGGTAAAACAATGCCATTTGATATCCAATTAAAATTTACTGAATTTTGGAAGGTGTCAAACATCAAATAGAATTCAAATAAAACAGATATCCATTCAGTCTGGATATTTGAGCAGTAGTAATAGAACAAAATGAATTTCTTGGCCAAACTCCTATTTCTTCTGGCAATGCTGAAACTCAACATGTGTCAGCTGAAACAAAATAATTTGGATGGTGTTAAGAACTTGATTAAAGGAAGGATCAGGTCTATCCAATTTATTCAGAGAGCCACATTTGCACTTTGATCAGGAAAATTGTAAGTATGATGCCACCTTATTTTGCTTTGTTAGATTATTCATGATTCCGACTTATCAAGATTTCTTGATATTATTGTTGAACGCTGTTAGTTATAGGACATTCTAAAGCATACATCATCACTATTCTATGTTATTTTGTATTTCTCCTTCAAATGAACTATACTTGTAGATATTAAGTGATCCCGTGATTAAATATTTCTTTGCAAATCATGGCATAGATAATGAAGAGAACTTCCAGAGTGAAATTTCAGCATTGATAATTTTCAATCTTGGTTGGACTAATACCAAACTCCTGAGTTGGATCTATATAAATTCTTACCCTATCAAGTGTCACCTCCAAGAAATTAAGTATTCAAGGAAGAATGTATTGAAGGTAAAAGAAGCTTGACATTCAAAGAAACTGGTATAGTAGATAAGGTACATTTTGTTGGACACGGGAGGAAATCCATTAAAAAATCAATTAGATTGGTGATGACTGATTTGCACACTTGCAAGAGAGATGTCCATGTCTTCACTATTATGGACATATTCGCTGCATTGAATTCGACCTTAGCTAAAGGGCTAACTGAATCAACCATAGCCAATCTTGACGAACCGTGTTCAATATTAAATTTGTTTCCTATTAAGTTTCAACCTCTAGGGTATTTAAAGAAATACGAAAGAACATCTAGTTCAAATAAGCCAATCAAGAGCTTCAGGGTTTTATGTATTTAGAATTACCTAAGAACTTCTAAAACAATTCTATTTCCTATTACAAGTTTGAAATTTGCATCTTTTTCTTACACGAGAAATAGATCATGCACAATCTTCATCAATACCAAGTACCCTTGCAACGTTATATGACCATAATGGATCTTCAGGTATGTAAGGTAATTGGAATTTAATCTTCCTAAGT
This sequence comes from Zingiber zerumbet, assembly GCA_037833815.1. Classification (NCBI taxonomy): domain Eukaryota; kingdom Viridiplantae; phylum Streptophyta; class Magnoliopsida; order Zingiberales; family Zingiberaceae; genus Zingiber; species Zingiber zerumbet. The sequence goes on along the minus strand of JBBMJZ010018667.1, from coordinate 5,334 downwards.
AATTGGTTTGAATTATTTCCAACCTCATTTGGTTTACGTATGATTTAATCTTTAGGAGAAGATCTTTTACAAACTCCTCATTGACCATGTGGAAGAATTGCTTCCAATTATTATACACCTATTGTCATAGAGGCATGCCAGACTCTATCTTTAGGCATCCTCAGGGCCTCTATACAGTTTGAATGAGAAGTTATTATGTTTCTTGACTTGCTTCCTAATCCAATTACTGAAATTTATGGAATAAATAAGGAAGGATTCTTGAGTTACTAAGAGACTGCCTGAAAGGAATATTCAAATTATTGTGGTCTCAGATTTATTTGTCATTCCTGACATGCAATCCATTATGTTGGGATCTGTTTCATATGAACTTTTGGCTTGTTAAATTGCAATTTTCTAGGGCATGGAAATTCCTATGGGGAACTTGCTTTATATAGTGTACTTGGTGGAGTTCGTCCATCTGCTGTGAGTTGTATTTAGCTTTTTATTTCTGTATCTTGTCATATACAATTTATTCACACGCTAGTTTCTGCGGAACGTTCTAGCTTTTTTGTTCTTAAAACAAATTGATAATTTATAGGGTTTACCAATCACTATTGACGTGGGGATCAACAACGAAGACTTAATGATGAATTTTATATTGAGTTGGTGAATCTTCGGAGCAACCCGTGTGCACAACGACGACATGCTTACTTGCAGCCTATAAGTTCACAAGTCGAATCACCGTTACTATATTTCTATTTTTGTATATTAAAGTTGTTCCATATACCATAAACCCATTGGGAGCATGTTTAATCAACTTTGAAATTTTCTTTTCCATATATTCCGTAAAACTATGGAAAATAGAATAATTGTGGTTACTTTTGTTGGACAACGAAAGCTTTAGCTCAACTAGTGACGTAGGAGAACTTGGACAAAGGAATGGTCTACCCACCATTCCCCAACATTAGGAAGATATCTGCTCATATTGCTGCGAATGTTGCAGCAAAAGCATGTGAACTTAGTGAGTTTCTTCTTTGTCTCTTTATCCTGAATGCATAGTCTATCTTAAACTGCGCTAACCTATCTATTGTCCTTTAAGGATTGGTGAGTGGGTACCCACATCCAAGGACTTGGTGAAGTACGCGGAGAGCCTCATCTACAACCTTGTCACCAGTATTAGATGATTCGTGCATATTAGCAGTAATTCAGGTGTTTTATCAATGCATTTTCTAATTATTTGACCTCTCCACTTTACAATGTTAACTTGGAGTTAGACTTATGTTTTTCCTTTTGTTTTCTTTTTCACATCAGAATTTATTTATGATGGTAAGGCCTTTTGAGTGCTTCCTTCTGTTTGAAGACTTGATGTTGGTACTTCTGTGTCAAGGGAGACTTAAGTGATTTTTTATAATATTTTTTTAATTTTTTTCTGACCCACAATTTACCTTTGGTGTTGTTTTCGTTCTTAAGCTTCCAACATGGTTCATCCTTTCAAATACTCTGAGAATAAAAAATCACAACAAACGTATACACGCAGTAGAAAAATCAAATCTTCCATGAACGCAAACAAATATATAGCCATACTTTCAACTAAATCACAATTCAAGGATCAAGAGAAGGCTAAGAACCTGTAGAGGAATGCTGCCACCATGATTTGTTCCATGAGCGTGAAGGATAAATATTGTACTGCTCCCGCCATGCATGCACACAGTGAAATGCCACGGAAATGCAATCACTATCATCTCCTTGAGCCAAAACAAGCTTCCAACATGTTTTATGGCATGGGAATTCCTATGAGCGAACTTACTTTATATACTGTGCTTGGTGGAGTCCGTCCGTTGTATTTAGCTTTCTATTCATTGCATATATAATTTTTTCAATGCTAATTTCTATTCTTAAAACAAATTGATAATTTGCAGTCTTTGCCTGTCACTATTGACGTGGGAACCAACAACAAACATTTACTTTAATGATGAATTTTATATTGGGTTGAGGCGAAAAAGGGCTATTGACCAAGTAATGTTTGGAAGCACATGTTTTATTTCTCCTAATTTATGTAAACCTTTGTTAGACTGGTTTTCTCCTTGTATTTAGTAATATACAAACTTACTAGAGGAATCCATGAATGTCGTGAAATAGAGATATGGGGAAAAAAAATACTAATTCAGGTTAGTGATTAGATTAATTCTTTGTGGTTACAGGTTTACTGTTCGTTTCCTATTTATTCTATTTTGATCTCAAATTTCTTCTGTATTATATTTTTAGTTTAAAGACTTTGCCAACCATAATGCATTTGAACTCCTTACCAAATATTGTAAAACACATCTTGTCTTCAATGATGTATACAGGTAAATGATTTTAGCTATACAATTTTAGACTTTAGGAACTTCCTTTATAGTTATTTGAAATTATTTAACTTGACACACTCACATTATACTATCTCCACATGTTTATGAACCATTCAATATGTTTATTCTCATTTCAGGGCATAACTTCTGTTATACTTGCTGGGGCTTTTGGAGCTTTTAAAATAGTTGGTGAACCATTCAATCGTGAGTAACCTCGTTTAATATTAAATTTGCTTCTTATTAACCTTTAGGGTCTTTTAAAGTAAAAAGAAAGAACATTTGGTTCAGATAAGCCAATTTAAAAAGCTTTATATTATTCTATCTCTCTATCTTGTTATTGAGATCTTAAAGATCGTGCATGATTTGATGAATTACTTTTGACATAATATGTAGGACTTATTAGACAAACATTTAAATAATTATAGAGATGTTTCTAGGTGGAAATTGAGACTTGGATTCTAAAAAAGTTTGTTCTGTCAGAACTATTAGAGGTGGTGCCATCGACATATTCCTTGCTTGACGGGATTGGAATTCTTATCTTATTAGACTTCTCTGTATTATCCCAGTGTTCTTGGTTTTCTAATATCATCGACATATCCCTGGGTGCGATTCAAATTTCTATCTTATCAGATTTCTTAGTATTATCTAGTGGTCTTGGTGTTCTGATATCATTGACATGAATTCTTATCTTATCACACTTCTCAGAATTATCCCAATGGTCTTACTTTTCATATATCATCTATATATCTCCAGGCGGGATTGAGTTTCTTATCTTATTAGGTTTTTTGGACTAGTCATTGGTACTAGGGTTTTCTTGGTCTTCTCATTATTATGCCAAGCTAGGAGTTCTCTTATCACTTTTTTCTAATTGGATTTTATTCGACTATGTTCCTTATTTTCACAAATATCTGACATTTCATCTTTCTTTGTTTTCATACTATTAAGTATTATCCTGTTTTAGTTTTATTCTATCTCGTTTTCATATCTCCCTTTTCTTATTACTATTTATTATACTTTTGTTTTCCATTATTTCTTATTCTTCTTTCATTATTCTCCATGTCATAGTTTAAAATCTCAAGTCGTTTTGCCCGATATAGGCGAAACATCTCGTTCCTCCCGTGGACTGACAAACATGTTTTCAGTGTCGACATGCTGCTACACGTCCAAACTCGTCGCGCTAGCTCGGAGACGCATTCGGAAGCATCACACGGGACCGACGATGAGTCCGGATGCATAACGCGGGCCCGATGACGAATCCAAATGCGTCGCACGGGCACAACGTTGTGGAATCAGAGGTGTGCTTATGCCGATGCCAGTCCGTGGACGGAAGAAGATGTTTAGTGTATATCGGGCGAAACGACTCGAGATTTTAAATTATGTGACATGGAGAATGATATATGAAGAATGAGGTGTCTTTGTCTATCTATTGTATTTATTATTTTCCTTATTTTTAACATTTATCCTTTTCTTTTTTCCTTTTGCCATTTGTCATTTTTTTTTATCATTAACAAATTTTCTATTCATTGTCTTTTCTTTCTCCTTTTTTTTATCAACCATTGTATTGCTTGTCAAATTGTTATCACTATTTAATTTATATGTTTGTCATTATGACTTTGGTTTTTTATCTTGTTACGTATAGTTTAATTCTAATTTTTCTTAGCATTATTTTTATTTAAGAATCTTTAATCAAACCTTTAATTGTAAATTAATAGTAGACAAACCTTATCAATGTTTCAATATTGTCATTTCTTTTGTAGGTGAAAGTATAAGATGGAGCAACTTGCTAATTGTGTGAGGAAGTATTTGTAAGTTCTTCCTTTTGCCTTTGGTATATTTTTTTTTTTGTTATTGATATGTCATAATTTTTTATGATTTATTTATTACTCTTGCATAGTAAAAATATAGGTAGATGACTTAACACAATGAAGATTTAACAAAAGATGTTTTGCTATTTAAAACATAGGTATCTTCAACATCACTTAATTGGTAGAAAGTTTTCTCATGTACCATTCATTTAATAATAATGCAAGATGCTTTGATGCTTTTCTCATAGCTAGTTCAATTAGTGGACTTTTTGCTAAACTCAATTTCTGAATGTCTGAAACTCCTTTGAAACAAGTGCTCATCTAAATATGAAGTAGGCAACTGTCTGGAAACAGAACTTTGGAAACTCCCATAGGAATGTTATTTTTAAAGGCAAATTCTTCTTCATTTTCATTTCAGTTTTATTTTATTTTTGCAGCTAGATCAACTTTCTTTCTTTGGGTGAGTTGGCTCATACTGTTTAATCTAACAAAAGGTATTCTCATACAGAACAATATACCTCTATGTGGAACAACTAAGTACTATATGATTTTTCAGAAGGAAAGCAAATCAATGAAAAATATCTATTGTTAGTAATATATGATTCCCTATACAAAGAACAAGAGTATCATCTACAAACCTCCAACAACCTCAAAGAAGCTTCTATTACTGCATTCTTGGAAGGTTAATTTATACTAGGATCTTTCTTGGGTTAATTGTACATTCAACTATTTGGAATTATATTTACTTGCACTAGGGGTTTTATTGTTACAAACCATGAAGCATGTAAAGAAATCTATCTACTTACTGATAGAGGAACATATGGAGACTTCAGATTGGAATTCTATTTCAATACGAACCATTTTTTTCTTGTGTGAGAAACTGGCAATTTGTGTACCACTAATGTGTGATGTTGCAGTTCTAACAGGTTAAATACAACTTAGTCATATTCATTATTGCATGTTTGACCAACCTATCTCAAGATGTTTTTATCTATATGCTGGAGCATGATTTTGTTTCGAGGAGCTTTAACCCTTGTCAAATATGTTTAATTGGTTTTAAAAATGTAAAAAAAATATTATCTATTTTGTAAAACAATTGGATGTGGCTTGTATATTTTAGTGTGTTTTTCATGTTTGATCAAATTCATCTATCTTGCCTTTTCTTGGCATTTTTTTAGTTGATTGTTAAAGCACCCACTGGA
>JBBMJZ010018660.1:0-10861 GCA_037833815.1 Zingiber zerumbet | reverse complement strand
TACCCTCTCGCATACGCTCGAGCTCTATCTTAGGATACCCTCTCCTTATCAGTCGAGCTCTATCTGACGATACCCTCACTTTAAAACGAGCCATCTAAAGAAGCCCTTATCAGTCGAGCGACGATACCCTTCCATTCACAACTACGGAAGTCCTTAGATCCGACCCGGGGTCCTTTCGACCGTCCACAGTCCAATTCTTCTTCTAGTCATGGTTACCCACTGCTTCCTTTCTTCTCCACTGCTTCCTTTCTTCTAGTCAAGTCATGCCTCCTTTCTTCTCCACTGCTTCCTTTCTTCTAGTCATGGTTAGCGGGAAGGTTGGCTTAGAGGCCCGTCCTTACTCTGACTTAGCATGTGCCTCCCTATAGTATAGCGAATTCCCTGTCGGAGGCTATGGTTCTTCCTTCATTGAATGGACAATGCGACACTACTCACTGTTGACAGCTAATTCGGACAATGCGATGGGTTTGCTACAAAACTACGAAAGACCTTACTCACTGTTGACAGCTTCTGGTCCTACCCCGACTCAGCATCGCTACGCTACCGATACGAGCCCGCGCAGCCCGCCCTTCCTTGCACCAGGACGAGACGAGTCTCATACGCTCAGCTCAGGGCCTGGAATGATTCATTGGATGGATTGGTATCGACACGAGGATCCAACTCTATATCCGTAATCCATGCCTCATAGCCCGTCGTGGCCTTGTCTCGCTCGACCGGCCGAGGAGCGCTTGTGCCCTACGGTAGAATATCTTGAGTGTGCCCTACGGTAGAATATCTTGAATGTGCCCTATGGTACGAAGATACTTATCTGATTCTTCCACTCGTATTAATTTCGCACACTCGTATTAAGGTGCCGAACCCTGTGCCGAACGGCTACTCTTTCTTCCCCTCCGGCCTATCCGATTATAGCTCTAGGTTCCACTAACACGAAAAAAGGACGAAAGCAAGGTAGGAGCCTTACCCGATAAGAGGGCTGATGGTGAATGGGGTGCACGGTGGAATCCCGTACAGTGAATCTCGTCCGCTGCTGTCGAGTAGTCCCTCTCTCATCGCCTGGTAGGGGCCGGGTCGGGTAGTGGGTCAGGGAAGAAGCTAGCCATAGAAAGAACTCTGGTCAGTCGTTCACTTCTCACCTTCGCCGGGGCCTTTTTCTTCTCTTTCTGGTCTCTCGCACACCACACTTTCCTCAATTCGTCTGGTCTCGCTCGTACGATGCAAGTCACTCTTTCTCTTTCGTTCGGTCTCTCTCTACTACTACTTATCGGAATCGGACAGCGAACCGCTCAACACACCGATAGAGAGAGATAGAGAGAATAGGGCTCTACGCTCAACCAGTCTTAGAGCGACGTCAAGCCATGAACGAATAGAATATCCGATAGAGAGGCCTTCTCTCCTGGGATTTAGCTTGGGACTCCGATTACCACACTTTCGAACTTTCTTTCTTAGCTTAATCTGTTGTCGGAATAAGCGTAAGCGCAGCAAGAGAATTAGAGCAGGTGCGGTCGGTTAGGCTCTGATGCGTCTGGAATCTCCTAAGATCAGAGACACCGATAAGGGCGAGGAAGGCCTCCCGACGCAACTCAATAAACTGTTCAGGCAAGTAAGGAGGCTACGCACTTCTGCTCCTGTAGTCGACCTCGGGCATGATAATTCTCATAACGAGAACGGTTCGGCAATGGTCGAGCGTGGAGCCTCTCTCCCTAATTGGCGTCCTTTCACTCCTTCCTTTCCGACCTGCCCAGTCCAGTCGAGCGCCCCGTTCGGTTCTAGTCGAGCGGACAAGTTCCACTTATTGAACAGAAGAGGAGTGAAGTTCCACTTATTGAAGAGAGTCCGTGACCCGCCGAAGATCTGGGTGGGTCGGTCCATGGATCCAGCAGAGCATCATCGGATAGAGCAGCCGTCGTCGCGCATACTTCTTAGATTAGAAAAGAAAGGCAAGCATCTAGTCATGAACCCGAGAATCAAGATCTTCGGTTCGTTCGGCTCGTACAGGGTACAGAACTGATATGATATTGTCAAGCCACTCTCTCACGGATCTCTATCTCTCTCTCATACTAGAACTGTCTCCTTTCGTTTGCCTTACTCGGCAGGCCGACTGCGATAGGTCCAGACTCATTGCCCGATCTCCGGAGCCGAATAAGTCACCCCCGCACCCGCTACTATGTAAAGTAAACGGGCACCGCACCCCAAACGGGTACCGCACTTCTATGAGTTTCCATTCCTTTGTCTGAGTCCGGCCTCGTACGCCTATCCTTTCTAGTCTAGCTTCTAGCGTAAAGTATCTAGCGTATCGTATCCGTCGTCTCAACTCTGATCTTAGTCGTGCATTCACATCGGATGAAGAATAGTATCTAACCCGCTCCCCCTCTTTAGGCTCCGGCTTATCCTCCCGCTTCTTAGGCTTCTAAGGCTTCTAAGGTTTCGATGGCTTGCTCTTTCCTTCTCTCGTCCGCCGGGTCACTTTCTTCGAGTTACTGTCGTACTTCTCTACTGACAAGAGTGAATTTAAACCGTACGAGTCATGGTCTGTAGCTGCTGCACTCAACTCATCACTATCTTCTTCGTGCTTTCCCCCCTTCGACCAAGGGTAGCTCCACAAAGTGATAGGTGCCGGAGAGTGCCGGGAGCTCCACAAAGTGATTAGAATAGATCGTGCTCGACTGGTACGAGACAGAAGCTCGGTACGTGACTGACTGTAAAGAAGTAGCTCGGTACGTGACTGACTGTAAAGAAAGCTCGGTACGGGACAACTGAAGTAGTGATAACGACGTCGAGACCAGGAACGGAATCAGGCTCCTACTACGCACCAAGAGTGAGAACAGAACGACAAAATACTGCTGATGATTATTTCAGCTGCAGTCGTGAATGGCTTCACGTCGCTATAATAATCGCTCGTCCCTAACAACAAACAGACAAAAGATACAAATACAGAAACATATACAGACTCTCTCTCTCCCTCTCCTTATCAGTCGAGCCTATCGGTTCTACAATCTCCCATATATTATTGGTCGATCCCCGATCCCCATCAGCATTTATGGCTTTGGGCCTACAAATATTCAAAACTACGAAAGAACTACTCTCAGCAACTTAATTATACGAGTTCATGGCATTCAAAACGTAGATACATTTCTTGAAATATTGACGGCGGTCGAGCCATCTAAAGAAGCCAACTACTACTATGTTACAACTATAAATACTAACTATGCTACTCTTGTAGTCGGCCCTCTCGCATACGCTCGAGCTCTATCTTAGGATACCCTCTCCTTATCAGTCGAGCTCTATCTGTCGATACCCTCTCGCATACGCTCGAGCTCTATCTTAGGATACCCTCTCCTTATCAGTCGAGCTCTATCCGAGGTCTACAAGCTTCCCTTACGGTTGCTGGCTCAAATACAACTATTCTTGTAGTCGCCCCTCTCGCATACGCTCGAGCTCTATCTTGAGGATACCCTCTCCTTAAATTACAGTAAAACGAGCTCTATCCGAGGATACCCTCTCGCATAATATATTCGCTCGAGCTCTATCTGTCGATACCCTCTCCTTAAATTACAGTAAAACGAGCTCTATCCGAGGGATACCCTAAATTACGGTAAAGCGAGCCTAAGCAACTTAATTAGAGTAGAGTTCATGGCTATGGGCATTCAAAACGTAGAAAGATCTTGTTGCTGCGGTAAGGAGCGATTAGAGAACGAAGACCCGTTTAGCAGAGAAAGAGTGTTACCGCCCAACTGGCATAAGTGAGATGAAGTCCCGACTGGCTGAGGCACCGAATGGGGGATACTTCGGATATCCGGCTACTAAAGGGTGGAGTCCGGAAAGAGAGCTTGTAGCCTAGCGCTACTTTTCAGTTCTTCTGAAAAACGGTCTGCTGAGTTAGTTAACTAAGAAGCATGCGCGGGCCTCGATTCATTCCCGCACTAGCTCTTACTTCTCGCTTCGCACCTTCCAAAAATCGACTTAGGAGACATTAGAACAGGAGATAACAGAAGAAAAGAGTTCAAAGATCATGATTGAACAGAGGTGCGGAGCGGCGAGGAGCACTAACAATAAGTAGAAAGTGCAATGCTTGCGAACGGGATAATTGAATCTGTTCGGAGGAGAAGAAGCTCTGGGCTAAAGCAATGAAACTCGAGGAGGAAGGTCTTTCTACGTTTTGAATCCATAATGCTGATGGGGGGAGCCAGAGCTAGAAGTAGACGATGAGCGAAGCGAAGTCGAGAACGACAAACAGGCGTAGCCAGGGTTTTCTCCTACTTCGAGAATTAAGGATTGGATGGGAGACTTTGGGAAGAGTACTACCGATCGAGAACGAGAAGAAGAGAGGTACGATATCGTACCTCTATGGATGAAGAAGGTCCCAATCAAGGAACGAGGGCACCAGAAGTGCGACAAAGGAAAAAGGGACGAGCGAGAGTTACGTAAAGAACAATGTTTAGCGGGAGCGAGATGTAGAAGTGACTATGAAAGGGTAGCAGGGGTGAAAGCTAACTCTTTAACTGACTGGGGAATAGTGTGGATCCTCAGTGGAGGGAGTAAGAGCGGGAAGGTCAAGAGTTCCATGGTACTGAACAGGGAGCTTGGTTATTAGGAGCTCCCTTATCTCCCCTCATCTACTGAATTCGAAAGTCATTCCATTACGAATTCAATAAGCTAGGCTCTATAGCTTCTGCCTGCGCTTAAGGATCTCTGCCGCTTCTGCCGCGCTTCGTTCCACGGGCCTAAATAAAGCGCATCGCTGCTTCGCGGGCCCCAATAAAGCGGTCGCACCCTCCTTATGAATGCTTACTCCTAGCCATGAGGGGATCTTATCAGGCATACCTCCCAGGCATGAAGTCATTTAGGAGTGCTCCCGCCTAGCCTTACTCCGACGGGGAAAAAGTGCTCCTTAATGGGAGGGGTTCCTAGTACTCCTTACGAGGGAAAGCCCTGACATAGGAATGATTCCTAGTCCAGGGGAAAAAGCACAAGCCAGATAGCTTTGAATGGTGAAAAGCCAGAGTTCCCTGTTCATGGGTCCTAGGCAGAAGAAGAACCGGGGAGCGGGGGACATGCTCCTTACCCTAAGGCTAGAGGAATGAAGACTGATCATGATGAATGAGGACGAATGCTTACTGCTTACACAAGAGAAGAGGGAAAGAGAGAAGAGTAACCTAGAGGCGAGGGGAGAGGAGCCTGCCAACAAGAAGATTGCGCAGAGACGAAGATTGCCAAGAATAGCGGAGTAGAGGCGCAAGAATAGCAGAGCAGAGGCGCAAGCGAGAGCTAATACTACCCGTAGAGTGCCTGTCTTTAAACGTCAACAATTTAGAGTCTAAAAGGAGTCGTCATGGTATTTCCCCAAAGAAATTCCCATGTTAGACAAAATACTGCTGATGGGCCATGTTAGACTAGACATAGTGATTCAAAACAGAAACGTAGAAAGATCTAGAAATATTGACGGCCCAAGTTACTATATTAAGCGGCCCTTACTTTATTTCGAGCCTATCCGAGGATGCCCTCTCCGAAGAGTGGTTAAACATAATCTGCTCTATCTTAAACTGAGCTAGCTTTTATTGGAGAACGAGTGCTTTCCGGCTTGCTTGAACACTTGAAATCTACTCATCTTCCTACCCTTGCTGCTGACGCTGGTCTTCTCCTACTTTTATTGGGGTCAGGAACGGTAGAAGAAGAGGTGAAGTAAGGTAGTCTGATTTTGAGAATGCGCTATTGTTATGTTAGCTCGAAAGGGACTGAAGTCCGGGCCTAGCTCCGCAGATGTTGAAGGAAAAAGGGCTGCTTGAAAGCTTTCACGTGGAAATGGGATATAGGCTGTGAGGGATTAACTGACCTAAGACTAATCTATTGGGAACCTCCCTGCATCCAACAAGGGATTGCGTTGGCTAAGATAAGAGCATCCTTTTTTCGGACATGTGGATCTGGGTATACCTCGTCCATAATAGACTACTAGGCATATCCTTACTCTGCTAAAGGGGGTATGCCTGCGTGTCTTATAACCACACCTGTAAGAGGCATGTGAAAAGGCCAGGCTACTTTAGCTACCTTAATGATGAATCCACTTGATGCTTACCTGTAGTGCCAAATAACTCATTTCTTCACTAAGGAAAGATCTGTCTCAATCGTTCGTGTGTGTGCCCTTCCTTACCTCTGTCCCACTCACTCACTCGTCTGGACTAATGATGGTATATGATGGTAAGTGACCTGACCCTTTATAAGCTTTATAAGCGGATCCCCCATAGGCTCCCAAGCAAATGTATTTCTAACTTACATAGTGAGAAAAGAGTGAATGGGTATTTGCCATGAACGAACGTTGGTCGCCAAATATTTATTCGACGTAGGTATGCAAAAAAAATATAATATATTCGAAATACATTTGCGGAAGTGAACGACTGCAGCTTCTAGGCGCAAGTCCATTCACGACAAAATTCTTCTGAATTATTGGGCGAAAGATCTGCCCCTCTTGAACCGGAATTGAAGCAGCAGCAGCTGTTCCAGTTCGCAGTTTAAATCGGCACTTCAAACAAATATGTCAGGAGAGGGTTCTTAAGAGGTTGCGACTTCACACTCAGCCAATCTATCAAATGAACATGAACATATAATCTTTCCTATATCACTTGTACTGTAAATTATTGCTTAGATAGAAGTTTCATGTCATCTCTGACGTTCTTCCTCCTTTACACGGAGACAGAAGACGGATACCATTCTCACCGCATACCGTTAACAGCTGCTTACTGACTATTCCTTGTACTCACTAACTACCGACTACTAGACCGATAAAGAAAGAGAGACTGGAACCACTTATGATAGTACAGCCCGCTTCCTGCTTAAGATTGACTGCTTGACTTCTTCACATCAACTGACCTCAAACTATCTACCCGAACAGATGAACATGAACTGAAGGAATGAACGCTATGCTATGGGCCTACGTGTGCGTTAAGTTCAGAATTCCGGTTAGGTACATTAACCTAAAGTACGCGAAAGGCACTTAAGACTTTTTCTTGAAAGCTTGACTACAGGAAGATTTGATCCTCGTACGCTGCTCCCCTTTAATATTTATCACAATTTAGCCCCGACCGCTACTAACTTACATTTAGTAGTAGTGAATGGCTTTGGTACGAAACTACGAAAGAAAAGATCTACTATGCTTTTTCTTTTATAAAAAGTGAAGTACGCGATGCTCAAATAATACCTAGTAGTAAATGGGAGGGCCCCAAAGGCAATTAATGTTAGACTTGTATTCTATTTTTTTGGGGCCTTATCCTTCATTCAGATATTCGAAATAATACCATTTGCTGAACTTAAATAAAGTTATCTGCCCGGAAAATTCATCCCTCGGATCGGTTGGTTCAGTGCCACTGGATTGGTTGTACGGGGTTTACCCTTTCCCTGTCAGCGTTTCCGCTTGAATTCAGGATGAAGATCTTACAGCAACCGGAGACCGGCTTTCGCGGGGGCCGCAGCCCCACTCAAGGCGAAGCACTCTTGGGCGGTGCCTTTTCGTCCTTCAAACTCAGATTCAAGCAAATAAGCAAGACGGAAGAATATCTTGACGCGCAATTTCCATTTCAAGAGGTGCTTTTTCTTTTTATATATTATACTTGTCACTTCGAGATAATTCCATTCACACTTCCGAATACTTGTCACTTCCTTTGAATACTTGACTTGAACTTGACATTTCCTAACGCTCAAGGTAGGAATGAAAGGGTATGTAATAGCTCGAGACTATTAAGGTAAGAGTAAATGGCCTAAAGCCTACAAATACTACTGATGGGTTTTGGGGCTGATGGGGATTGGGTGTAAAGTTAATATTAGGGGGGCTATATACTAATAACTGGGAGAGGGACGTAGAAAGATCTTCAAAGAAGGGTTTATAAGAAAGAACGGTTCGTTATAAGAACAAAGAAGGGTTTATAAGAAAGAAGGGTTCGTGCGTTGCGTAAGGTGACTAATGTAACTAAAGTCGTGCGTAAGGTGACTAATGTAACTAAAGTCGTGCGTAAGGTGACTAATGTAACTAAAGACAGGTTCGCTCCAAAGGCTGATGGCCTAAAGCGGGTTTCAAAACGAACTCAATCAATTTTCTTTTGTCATAGTTCCGGTGTCGAAAAATAGAAATTCTTTATAAAATCAAAAAGAGGTTTCGAGCGTCAAGTCCTTGCCCTACTGTCTGTCATCATAGAGATTACCTACATAGAGGAAAGAAAAAATCTTAGTCAACGCTTCGCTTGAACGAGGGTGGTCTGAACGTAGGGTAGCATCTCCTTATAGGGGAGAAACCACTGTGCCCATATGAACGTAGCGTAGCATCTCCTTATAGGGGTGAACCCACTGAGCTGTCCTGAGTAGCAGTAGCATAATTTGATAATGAAAGGGGGTGAGCTTCGGACTAAAGCATACAGAAACGACTCATCCTCATTATGTCTATCCTTCGACGCTTCTTCAGGTGGATTGTTCAGTGTGGGTGGGTTTCATTCGGTGGCACTCTGAGTTCTGGTGAGGGCGGTGTCACGGATTGCTCAGAGGAAGGGCTCGCGGATTGATCCTCGTCATTGCGCTTATTCATTTCCATTTGGAAGACAATAGGAAGACAATTCTGAAAGGGATTGAAACAATTCAATTCTAAAAAAGACACCTCGGATTCTTTTCAGCGGAGGGCCGAAGGGGGAGAGAGAGATTCTTCCGTAGAGTGTTTTGAATAGGAAGAAGATATATGGTATTTCAGGAATGAAAGAATGAGGCTAGGAAAGGAATAGCTAGGGAATTCAATAGCTAGGGAATAGCTAGGACTTCAAGAGCCCAGTAATGTAAGTTGAACAAAATAGGTGCTACTAAGTAGGTTCAAATTCTTCGATACAGAAGGCTCAACACGCCTATATACTATACTCGATTCCGTCTTTTGAAATTTGAAATCACAACCATCCTAAAGCACTACAAAATAACGAAAACAAACCCTATAAAGAAAATGACGAACCAAGAAATTCTGAGATTCAATCCTAAAGCACTAATTATTATGAAAAAGAAACCAAAATCTCGAATCAGAATTCTAACATAAATGGCAATCTTATATCCTTTCTCCAAAAGAAATACATAAAGATATAATTAATAAAGATCTTTCCATTCACGACTCTGACTCTTGCTGCGAGTGATAATGTACGAGTGAATTCCAAGAGTTAATGGCTACTAATCAAACTGAATCTCTTTCTCCAGATCTTTTAGGCAAGAGTCTCTTATCTGAATGTAATGCAAGGAAAACAACCAACCCGTAAGTTGAGTTCTGGGAAAGAACTGTTGAACTCAGAAAACACTAAGGCCTTTTGAATAAGGATCTCGAGGTGCAAAGCAAGGACTCAAAACTTAGTGAACGAGCGAGAAAGACCCGAGCAGCATCCTCAATCCGAAGAGAGAAGTGACGAAACGTGGAACTGGTTATTGTGCACAAGAAGGCTTCATCTGCTTCTGCTGGCTGAGCTACGGCTGCCTAAGATCTTTCATTAAAGCGAATTCGTGAACGAAAGTACGGGATAAGATCTGAAGATGTTATATGCTTAACACATGCATCAACTTAACTTAAGAAAGAAATAGTGAATGGAAAGATGAACGACCTGTTGCTGAGCGAACGAGAGAGTAGAGAGAGATCTGTAGTAGAGTGTTTTTTTGAATGCACAATGCCACGTCGCTTCTTCCCGTCACTTTGTTCGGGCCTGTTACTGAGAGTTCATAGCTATCGGCGCAATGCCATAGACTAGTACTTATAATCATTCCCGGCACGTCGCAACTGACTATATATGGCGTTCTCACTCGGCCCTTCCTTGGCCTTGCTTCATAAGTTCTTTCTCCGGTCAAAGAGGGATGCTATAATAAGCGGGTACCCGTTTACTATAAAGAAGTACTTGTTCGGGACTCACATCTAACTAAACCAGACTACAGCTAATATGGCATAGCCTACCCAGGAGTGGGCAGTGAGAAAGATTAGGGACGACTACAAGAATAGAGGAGGGATCGACCAAAGCAGATTACAGTATTGCTAACATGGAAAGAGTAAATGGCGTCCAAAGCCATTGTAGTACTTATGTTCTTATATTCAACTTTAAAAAAGTCGAGTCATGAGATCAGCATTTGACTCGACTTTCCTAATCAATAAATTTCGGAGTTTTGAATGCCATTCACGACTGATCTTAATTATTTGAAAAGTCGAGTCAAACTTATGCTAGCCCAAAGCCATATTTTCACTCTTCGGGTAAGATCGAACTACGTGCTTTTTATATGGCGAACAAATTACTGCTGATGTTTTCTTTATGGGAGGGCACTATAATATACTATAATTATCTGCTAGTAGGGTCCATAAACATGAAAAACCCGTCCTTTCTTTTTAGCCTAAACAGAATTTCCCCTAGGGTTAGAGTGAATGGCCCAAAGCCATAGGATTCACGTAATAAAGACTGTCATTAATCTGGTGCCGAATATAGTGATCAAAAAGGTGCCTACTTACCGTCCTTTCTTTTTCGCCTAAACAGAATTTCCCGGCCCAAAAACCCATCAGCAGTATTTTGTTATCAAAAAGGTTAAAAACCCGTACTTTCTTTTGTTTTTCGCCTGACTTTTCGCAGGGACAACTGAATTTCTCAAAAGTTCAAATACATATACTTCCTTTTTGGCATAAAATAACTGAAAGAAGATACTTCTAATCAGAATTCGATCCTGTTAAAAATGCACCCGTAGAGGCAAAAAAGAGATCTGTAGTAGAGTTTTTAATAGAGTAAATGGATAGGCTCGAGCTCTATCTTAGGATACCCTCTCCTTATCAATATTAGTCGAGCTCTATCTTATTCTACGATCTCCCAATAGTTTGACTCGACTTTTT
>JBBMJZ010018625.1:0-10864 GCA_037833815.1 Zingiber zerumbet | reverse complement strand
TCTACCATTCGAGTTTTATACTGGGAACATTTCTCATTTGAATAGTTTGTAGTTGTGGTAAGAGTTGAGAACAGGCGCGAGAGCAAGCCCGCTAATAATTTGGTCAAGCGGCTTAAGAGTCTGGAACAGGTGCGAGGGTAGGTTCACTTATAACTTGGCCAAACATCATGAGAGTCTAGGACACAAGCGCGAGGTTAGGCTCTCTTATAACTCGGTCAGATGGCACAGGAGTTTGGGATAGGTGCGAGGGCAGACTTGCTTATAACTCCGTCAGACGGTGCGAGAGTCTAGAACATAAGCGCGAGGGCATGCTCGCTTATAACTCGGTGGTCTGCGTGAAAGTCTGGAACACATGCGCAAGGGTAGGATAGCTTATAACTAGGCTTGATGGCACAAGAGTCTGGAACAGGCACAAGAGAAGGCTCGCTTATAAGTTGGCTGGATGGAATGAAAGTTTGGGACAAGCGTGAAAGCAGGCTCGCTTATAACTTGGTCAAGTGACATGAGAGTCTGGAGGAATGGTGTATGACCCTAATGTCTTGGAGAGTGGAGGCATAGTTTATGACTTGAATGTCTTAAAGCTTGGAGCCACAGTGTATGACCTGAATGCTTTAGAGCTTGGAGGTATAGTGTATGACCTGAATACCTTAAAATATGGGTGTTAGGGCATGCTCGCTTATAACTCGGTCGGTCGATATAAGAGTCTGGGACAAGCATGAGAGCGAACTTGCTTATAACTCGATCAATCAATATGAGAGTTTGGAGGCACGATGTATGACCCAAATGTCTTGGAGAGTGGAGGCACAGTGTATAACCCGAATACCTTAGAAAATTGAGGAGGCATGATGTATAACCCAAATGCCTTGGAGAATTGAGGAGGCATAGTGTATATGACCCAAATGTCATAGATTTTTTATTGTGTTAAAGATAGAGGTATATTTTGAATTTTATAATATAAAATTTAAATTTTAGACTTATTTGTTGAATTAGCTTGATTGGATAATCTCAAGCTATAAAATATGGACGAATGAGTCGTTTAGTATAACTGAGCTATCGATTTGGTCATTCCTGCAACTAGAGTTGTTTTAGAGTTGCCAATGGGATTTGACTTGCCAGTTGGATGTTGTCCATTTCGATTATTGGCGATCAGGTTTGTTTGGGGATGCCGGTCAGACTTCACATGAAGATGCCGCTCAAATGTTTTGATCCTCAATTTTTTTGATCAACTATTTGCTTTGAGCATCTACTCGACTCTTCCTACTATGTTCTTGAAGGAGATCCTTGAGAGGAGGGATAGGTTGATCCTTTATTTGGTTCTCTTGATTTAGTCGTTCGACGAAGCCTCTTGGCATACTGATAGCACTCACTAGTAGCATGATGAGGAGATTGATGGCAGTCACAAAAATGTCTATGCCTTTCAGGCAGTGGCTGATCCACTTCCCGCACTGCCCATTCTTCTCAAACTGGCGGAAGATTCGGGCGAAAATTTTTGGAGCATTTTGAAGGTGGTAGTGGTTTTCCACCAATTTGACTGATCGGAGCTGAGACAATCACCTCCTTCTAGGCGGGTTGGGCTTCCTCTACATCAATGTATTTGACCACTATTTCCAGTAGGTCATCGAAGTCCTTTGGGAACTTTCTAACAAGAGCTTGGAAAAATTCTCCGTCTAAAAGGCCTTGGGAGACAGCGCTTATTAATATCTCAGAAGAGGTGGACGAAACATCTAGCACCATTTAGTTGAATCATCTAATGTATGCTCATAGGGATTCTTTTGCCCCTTGCTTGAGTGTAAACAGACTCATGCAGGTCTTTTGATATCTCTTGCTACTAGCAAAGTGGTGCAGAAAGGCTTTACGAAAATCTTTGAAGCAGGAAACTTACTTAGTCAGAAATTGGCTAAACCATCTTTGTGTCAAAAAGAGTTGTAAGGAGTATTCGGTGCTTAATGTTATTCGTGTATTGATGAAGGATGACTACATTTTTAAATTTAAGTAGATGATCTTCTGAGTCTGTCACTCCTCCGTATTCTCTGATTGTCCAAGGGCGGAAGTGACTTGGCATTCTGTCCTCCAAAATTTCTTAAGAAAATGATATGCTTATCCACTCTAGAGAACCATTAGGGATCTTAGCCTTTCCCTTTCAAGGATCCTGAGCGGGTGCACCTCTAAAAGTTGATATTTGAGGCCTTTCCATCCGGTCCATATTCTCAAACGGTGTGCAGAACAACGTCTTGTGATACACAACCAGGGAGGATGACATAGGCGACAAGCATATCGATTGCGCGGGCGCTTGCATGAAGCCTACTGGAGGAGGAGGAACTTGTTGGAACCCAATCAGGGCTTCCACTTAGGTCCCTCGCTCAGTGTGAGGGCATATTATTGACGCAACCAAGTTGTGCGGCAGAGGACCACCAACCGCTGTTTGTTGTTGTTGCACTAACTTTTGTGCTCAGCTTGTTATTAGTAGCTCCAAGTCTTCTTGTGATAAGATGACGGTGGCGAGTCGTCCAACCTCTTCCATCTCCATGTTTTAGATTCATGCAAAACTTTCACTGATGACGCCAAATTTGATCCTGTTCGAAAGCCGGGGAGATGACATGCTAGTTATGGTGCAACATCGAGGTGCTTAGATGTTGATCGTGTGAAGACTGTGAGCTGAAGTAAAGTGACACCAAGTGAACCTGTGCAGCAAAGACAAGAACTGGGAGAAGGAAGCATTAGTCACCAACCAAGAAAGGGGTCCCTAGCGCTGGCACTCTCACGCTCAAGTAAGAATAATAGCTGAGCCAAATGGAAAAAAAAATGGTGAATAATAGAATAATAGTGTAAATGTATGAGTGTGAGGATGTGTATTCATTTATATGCATACCTAGACAATAGAGAGGACCCCTGTTTGTATACAACCTCTCATAACCTCTGTATTAATGAGGTGACAGAGAATGTCTAGTGTCAGAGCATGTTGGGTGGTGGAGTATGTACGACAGTCTTCCTTATGCTAAGAAAGGCTCTATTGCATGCATATGTCTGATTAATGACATATTTCCTAATAGGTTGTTACGATTCTCTTACAATGTTGTTTTCTAGAGAGAGTCTGATTGCCTTTGGGTTGATGGGCTGTAGACTAGGAGCTATGCTCATGTGGGGAACTGGGCCTCAGATGTCCAACCGACGCTGGGACATGATGGATGTAAGCTGAGGGTCATGCTCATGAGTGGGAAGAAGAGCCCTAGAGCTTCGACCAACTTTGAGGTAGACCGATTGTAGACTGGGAACCCAACCTCTACATAGTGGGGAGCTAAGGACCGTGGGTTCGACCGATGCTAAGTCTTCCGGAGTTTATGTTGGGGATTCGACATTTGCTCGGACAAGATGTCCTGTCAGACTTTATATTAGGGGTTCGTCTTACACTCGACCGTTACATTTGAATATAGAGTTCGATCCAGCTGCGCAATGTGTGTGGCTTGTCTGATCGACCCTTGGTCTGATCGGCCAGAACATTTGGCAGTGACACTTGACTTATTTTGGCATGACACCATACGACATGAGAGTTGACCCCTTCTTAACTTTGACAGTCATATCAACTGACTTTCTTGATGTTGAACCCAACTTCAATTATCCCACCTTACTCATCGTATCAAATTTAAATAACCCCACCTCAAGAATAAGAATTCTAATTTAGTTCACCTCTCAACAAAAAAAAATCTATTCAAGAAATAAAAAATTAAGAGACAAACAAAAAGTAGTTTTTTTATTAACTCAAACTATTGATTTTTTTTTTCTTGCAAAATTATTCCTCTTCTTAATTATATTCAGAACATCCCTCGAAGAATAGGAATTCAAATGATAATGCTTTTGCATATGAAGAAGGCAACATCGACTATGACAATGCTCCATCTCTTGGTCCTATATCAAAAACATCACTACTCAACTCACTAGAGAACGTATGTTTTAATCTTAATTATATTGCCGATCGAGAATTAAGGAAACAATGGAACACTTTTCTTAGACTTTATTTTCTGCATGCACAACACCATCCTTCCTAGTGACAAATGGAACTTTAGATTGTTGAAGTTTGAGGGTTTACAGATCAAACTGGTGAATTATAGTTGGGAAAAAGAAACTGCAGGCATGGCGTCAAGCCGAGTCATATGATTGAAGAAAACCCTCCAAATGCATGACGTACTGCGTCTCAACGTGTGCCTCATAATTACCCACAACAAAAATTGTTCCTTGTCGCAACACTTCCTCTCCACTCGGCAATTTGTCAACTCTTAATTGGATGATCAGCTTCACTCCTCTTCACTTGTTGAGTACTCCTGCTTTACTCAAGTTCCGTCCATCAGACAGACTATTGACTTCGGGAGTAATTCTACCCACATTACAGGCAAACCCTAGCTAGACAAATAACCATATGAGGCTAGCTTGTTTATCATCTTAGTAAATATTATTATCGTTTCTCAAAACATATATATTTGCATTAATCTTGTGTGTTACGGGATGTAAGTTTTAATGTTTAATTAATTTGCAGATATAACTGAATCTCCACCTTTTATGCATGCGTGCAATGGATTTGTTCAGATGAATATATACTTGAAGGACTTATACAAATGAAACACTTGGAGAATGGCTGTATCCACCCTACAATCTACCGTTCTACTGTTATACCTTACAGCTCGAAGGGAAATTGATTTCTGGCATGTATTTGTAATGAAGGTATAGCTAGGTGCACGTAACTAACGTGATCCTTTTCTGAATTAACATTCATTCTGATTTGTTTAAAGAGAATTAATGCCTACCGCTCACAACATTTTGGATTGTTGTGTTTCTTCTTCCCCATTTGAAATTTGCAATTGTTTATAATACGCATGGCAAACAAAAGAGGTGGCCAAGCGAATGGGACTGCAAATTTCCTAAGCAAATTTTAGTATTCAATCAAACAAGTTCGAATTAAGAACTCGATAACATCTAAGAGAATAATGTTCATCGATCGACTGTGAATATGTTGGAGTCAGCTTCACTTTCAGCTGCAGGCGTGAAGGACGAGCTAGCTAGCTAGGCTGGCGCCCCTACACGTGAATTTGCTGAGAAAGACGACCGGCCATCTGGGCACAAGCTAGCTAGCGCATCAGTCAGCTGCCGATCGCCGGCCATAGATCTGCAGTGCATGTAGGCGAATTCCACACGCACCAGAATGTGGTTTTGTACGTACGCGACTTGGGATTCAAATCCGTAGGCCCAAACGTTGATTGCGCACGCCATTAATAAGCTGCAAAAATGGATCATCATCAATACACTTAATCATCACTCACCTCCAACAAATCTGTCCACCTCCTCCCCATCCAACCAACAAATTAAATACATACAATTTACCCCGTAGATCACGAATCGAAGAGAGAAAGAAGAAATAATATATACATACTATTTTGAAAAAGAAATGTAACTAGATGATTAAACTTAACTTGGATTTAAGATATAATTTTAAGCAATAAAATGATTAAGTTTCTCTATATGTTTTCAATTGTGGGATTAATAACTTGAAAAATGATTTAAATTGATTCTAAAAATTTTGGGAGCATGCATGAATAGTTTTAATTTATTAATAGAAGATTTAAGATTAGATTTGTTAAAAAAAAACTCAAGATAATGGTTTAATTAGTACTCCTGTCTTTAGCGTATATAGCTGAAGATATTGACTTATAATCTTTTAAAGTCTATTATTGTAGGCTTCAGTTTTACATAGCACTTGAGTTTTAATGAAAACTTGCTTGGTTGAATAAACAAAAACATGCCATATATAAGAGGCCAAACATAGAATTA
The DNA here is from genome assembly GCA_037833815.1 of Zingiber zerumbet. Lineage (NCBI taxonomy): Eukaryota > Viridiplantae > Streptophyta > Magnoliopsida > Zingiberales > Zingiberaceae > Zingiber > Zingiber zerumbet. The sequence continues at coordinate 5,047 of JBBMJZ010018625.1, read as the reverse complement.
TTTTTATTGAATTTTGTTTTTTTGTTTTTGGCACTCAACTAAGAGTGCCAAACATATTACAATCCTTCGAATAAAAAAAAGACTTATCTATTGACTTGAAGACATGATTATTGTGATTTTAGTGGCATTATTTTTCTCGTTAATCAGAGACTTGATAAAATATTTTACACATGCCACAATGTATAAATTAATGCCTTTGCTATTCAGCATCGTATTTGCATCTTAATTAGTTATTAAAAAAAGGCTTGTCGTACTTGTACGAGTGATGCTCTCTTAAGATTAGAACGACAGCGTGGACTTTAAACATTTTTCAAAAACTCACAAATGAGAATAATTTAGAGTAATCTATAAAATTTTAGTATGTTGGTATAGTACTCTAGTTGATCATACTCAATTGAATTTGATCAATATATTAGTCGGATTGAGTGAAATATTAAATAAGTTAAAATTGATCTGATACTTAATGGTGGAGAATTCTAAGTAGGTTAGTAGTTGACTAGACGCTTAATAGTATGAAGTTTGACAGAGAATTAACAAGAGAAAAGTCTAAGTGAGTCATCGTTGATCAAACATGTGATGTTAGACAAGTATGAAATGTCCTAACCGGTTAGGATTGGATGTTAATTAGATAAGTGTGGAAGTCCAAACATATGAAGGAAGACTGGAAGTTTGGCATTAGAGAAGTTTGGCATTAGAGAAGTTTTAACGAGTTAATATGAACGGGATGCTAGGCAACTCAAAATCCAAGCAGATCAAGGTTGACTGGATACTAGACATATAAAGTGTTAATAGATTAAGATCAACCTGATATAAGACAAGACGAGAATTTAGAGTTGGCAAAGCTGAAACAGGAGTATCAATTATTGATAGGGCATACCGATTGATTTATGAACTCTAAATTCTGAATTTGATGTTTGGGGGATTTTTAGGGTTTGTTACAGTAACTAAGGTTGATACAATAATTAGGGTTGCTACAGTTTCAAGATTGGCTACATTGTCGTGTTTAGAATTTCTACTATATTGTGTTTGCTATCGTATCAATCGATTGATGAGTTTGATCGATCGACTGTTGACACCGTAGCAATGAAATAGAAGGCTCAAAAATCGATTTGAAAACTTGACTGGTAATGAGGTTTAGCAGTTGACTGATGACACTATAACAGCGAATAAATGGTTAAAAAATCAATAGAAAACTAGACTGGTTGTTTATCGGTCGATTTATTGATGATATTTAACAGTTGATTGATGATGGTAAAAATGAATCGCTAAGAGTGCAAACAAGTTAATTTACTATTTTGCTTGATTTTCATCTCATACACCCTCCCAAACTGTCAAAATCAAACATACATATACGCGTAAATTATAATTAGGAACTCATGTTTGTTAGGCTATATCTAATAAGAAATCATAAAATTATACGTCACGTAATCTCTTATGTGTCACCGTCTTTCAGTAATAGCACATGTCCCTGTCTCGTTTCCTATGATTAATACACAGATCAAAATTTCCCCAGCTACAGACAACAGTACATCAGGAACAAGGATCCATATGAATCTCTCTATCTCTCTCTATAAATATATTACTGAGAAAGGGAGGAGGACATCGATCGAGCGGGAATTAGAAGCTAATGGAGGAGCAGTACAACAAAAGTCTCCTCGTTTGGGACAGACGACCTCCCCTTGCAGCAGCGTCAAGTGGGCCGACGACGGAGGAGCTCCGGCGAGGGCCGTGGACTGTGGACGAAGACCTCCTCCTCGTCAACTACGTCGCCCAGCACGGCCAAGGCCGGTGGAATGCCCTCGCTCGCTCTGCGGGTATAATTACTCTTCCTTGTTGTCGATAACAAATAAAGAAGTGCTACCTAGCAAACCTCACTGTTTTGAGATGGAACAGGCCTGAAACGAACCGGAAAGAGCTGCAGATTCCGATGGCTCAACTATCTCCGGCCGGACGTTCGCCGCGGAAACATCACGCCGGAGGAACAACTCATTATCGTCGAACTCCATTCTCGGTGGGGGAACAGGTAATTGAACTGATCGAGATGAAGGAGGAGTGAGGAATTAATTGAATGAAAACAAATCATTTGTTCATCTTCTATAGAAGATGTTTATCGGAAAATTAAACTGTATGCAAGAGTCTGTTTTATCCAGGTAATTAAAACTACGAGTGTGGTTTGATGGTTCAACCACTGCAGGTGGTCGAAGATCGCGCGCTTCCTCCCCGGAAGGACCGACAACGAGATCAAGAATTACTGGAGGACGCGGGTGCAGAAGCACGTGAAGCAGCTCCGCTGCGACGCCAGTAGCAGAGCGTTTAAGGACGCAATGCGCCGCCTGTGCATGCAGACCGCTTCTTTCGCCTCAGCTTCCACCTCCCCCGGCCTCCTCTCCAAACCTTGGACGCCGGCGACTGAGACGGTGACGACGATGGTGAACATTGCTTCTAGCTCGGAGGAGTATTACTTTTCCCCGGCGCCGCCCGTCCTCCTAGCCAATTCTTGGACGCCGGCGACTGAAACGGGGACGACGATGGTGAACATTGCTTCTAGCTCCGAGGAGTATTACTTTTCCCCGGCGCCGCCCTCCCTCCTCGCAGATCCTTGGACGCCGGCAATTGAGACGGGGACGACGATGGTGAACGGTGCTTCTAGCTCGGAGGAGTATTACTTTTCCCCGGCGCCGGCGCTCCAGCAGCTCTCTTCGCTCGGCACCGCGATCGGCCTCGAAGAGGAGATCGGCGGCGGGGGCATCGAAGCCGTTCTCGGCGGCAAGGATGAGTGGACGGAGCGACACGTGGATTGTCCGAGCACCTATGTTGGAGGGGACGTGCCGTGGAGCGATTGTTTGTGGAGCGACATGCAAATCATTTAGATATTTTCGTCAAACATTAATATTAATCTAGGCATAAAAATATTTTTCCATTGATTCATTGTTTTTTTTCACGTTCTGTTGGATAAAATTCAACAATGTTATTGGAGTTATTTATCGAAGTTACATCAAATTTACTAAATTAAAAATTACAATCGAAGTGAGATTGCCAAGTAGAAAAAGATGAACTAGTGTGTTATATGGCGAGCTCTAGAGTGCCTAGCTAGACGAGTTTAGCTAGCCAAGTTTGATCTAATCAAGTGTCGAGGTAGGCTGAGTGTCGAGTTGTCGAACAGGCCGAGTACTGAGTTCGACGAGTCACCAAGTGCAAACTTAACTGAGTCACCGAGTGTCGAGCTCTTCGAGTGCTCCCAAGTGAATGTCTAGTGGTTGTATCGCCCGGCTACCGAGTCAGTTGAGTCCAAGTGGGTCATCGATGCTTGAGTGTCGAGTCAGAAGAAAAATATACTGAGGTTTGTGTTTAACATAATTTCCTTAAAACAGATTCATCTCCTTTGACTATTCTTCAAAGTCAAATTGGATGCCTATTTTCCAATATACAATGGGAAGATCACACAGACGACCAAGTACTAGTCATTCATGACGAACTAAGTGTGTGCCCGAATATTATCACGGGAAGAACAATCGAATGGAGTACATGATAAAGACAAAGAAACAAGGAGAATGAAGGTGGAAGGATTTCAACAATTCTGTGTTTGCTCATTTCATTGGCCTTTGCCTTAGGTCATAACTATTAGTGCAATTGACCTTGAGTCAAAGTTGACCAGGTTGACCAACTTCGAGTTGACTTGAGATTAGATGTTGATGTTTGATCAATATGTGAGAGAAATGTCAAGTAGGTCAAGGTTGACAGGATACTTGACGATGTTGGCAAAAGAAAATTTCAAGTGGGTGATGAAGGACCGAACACTTGGCACGGACGAGAAATCTAAGTGGGTCACAGAAGACTGAACACTTAGCATAAAAAGAAAGTCCAGGTGGATCAAAGGTTGATCGGACACTTTGTAATCGGAAGTCCAATTGAAAGTTAGCTAGGGAAAAGTCTAAGTGAGTCATAATTAACCGGATATTTGGTGATCAAAAGTTCTTCGGGAAGTTGGCAAGGGAAAAGTCCAAGTGGGTCATAGAGACCAGACACTCGATGATCGAAAGTCGAATGAGAAGTTGGCAAGGGAAAAGTCCAAGTGGGTCAAAAAGGACCAGACACTGGTAAGGAAGTCATGTAAGTTGGTCTCTTCCTTTATTCAAACAAAACTTCACAAATGACCGAATGCTAGGCAACTGAAAGTCTTAACATGTCACGGATGATTGGATGTTGAGAAAGAAGACTTGGTAGGTTAAGGACAACCAGATACCAAGTGAGACACGATTTCAACATTAAAAAGCCTGAAACTTGGGTTAGCAATCGATTGATAGAAAGTGATAATCGATTGACAAACCCTAAACTTAGAATTTCATGTTTGCTATTCAGAATCAATTAAGGCAATCGATTGGAGGCTAAGCATCTTATTCCCTGTGAATAGAAGGTCTCAGAATTGATTGGAGCAATCGATTAGTAGAAGTTACATGAGGAAATAGAAGTCTGCTGAATCAATTGGAGAAATCGAATTAGCATTGCAAAATCAATTGTAAGTTAGAAATTAATTGGTATAACTCACCAATCAATTTGTCGGGCCAAAAAGAGCTATTTTATAGGTTTGAATGGTCGAATTTGATGTGATAATTAATTGGGGATAAGACGAATCGATTGGGAGGCGTTTGTCAGCCCGAAAGCAATCTTAGAAAAGGGACTTTTATGGAGATTTCAAGCGGCTTGTTCTTGAGTGTCTTGAGATGAATTACTACTGTATTTCCTGCCACCTAGAGGTATTTTCAAGCAAGAAAAGATCAAGCAAAGTAAGATTTTGATTGTAAAGTCATTTTCAGTTGTATTTTATCTTTGCATTATCTTTTCTTGTTGTATTCTTATGCTCAAATTTGTAAGAGGTTTCTCCACCTCCGGAAGGTTTCTAAGAAGAAGAAAGTTCTTAGTGGAAGCTATAAGCGAGGAATAAATGTAATGCCCGAAAATTCTCAAAATAATTTTAGAAATATTCTATGATTTTTCTGGAATTTTAGAATATTTTTATGGAATTTTCTGAGTAGCGGAAGTAGCAAAA
>JBBMJZ010018616.1:0-10864 GCA_037833815.1 Zingiber zerumbet | reverse complement strand
GAGGAGTAGGGGCAAGTTATCCCCGAACCTCGTAAATCTTTGAGTTAGTGTGCTGTTGTTTTTCTTCGTTTTGTTTTCTAATTCCGCTGTGCTAACAAGTGTTTGAAGAAAATCGTATTTCGAGTTAATCAAAGAGGCTATTCACCCCCCTCTAGCCATCTAAGATCCAACAACCGGTACAGGGGAGATGCTGCCGGATTTTTGTCTGGCAGGGACTCCTTTGGGGGTGTGACATGCCATCCTTCTCGCTAGCTGCGTCTTTCGCTCGACCTTCTGTGCTCCTAAGTTCCTACACACTTAAACATAGGGCATCAAAACATAATAGGATCTAACTTAGCTTGGTTGATAACATCAAAACTACCATGGGCACTTACAAGCTCTCCCTTTTTGATATGAGCAACTCAAGTTAAGTTAGAGTAAATTAAAAAAAAATAACAGGAAAATAGCAAGTATAAATTTTGCAAAAACAATATGCAAAAATCAAGATGTTACCCTCCCCTTAGACTTAACCTTTACTTCTCCCCCTTTGATCACATTAAAAATAGGGCTATGCCATGAAAGTAACTTGAAATAAATTTAAAACAAAGTCTAAGGGATAAAAATACAGTGACTAGTATCTAGAAAAATTAACAAGTTTAAATTTCAAAAATTTAGATTTCTACTATTTATAAACAATTTTTGGAAAAGCTAATTTTAGAATTATGTTTAATTGTTCAAAAAATTTTGAAATTTTTTGCAATAGGAAAGAAGATATATCTAAAGCAGTAAATTTTTTTTCATGAAATTATGGATTTAATTTAAGCAATAATAATTTATCTTTAAAAAAGTTAAATTTTTGAAAAAAACATGTTTGAAAATATTTTCCATGCTCAAAAAATCATGAAAATTTTTCTAAAAATGTATTAGAGCGAGTATTTGTAAAAAAAAATATTTTTCAAAAATTGAATGAAAATTAAATTTTTAATATTTAAAATATGATTTTCGTAAACAAAATTACAAAAAAATAATACAACGAATACAAAATTTGAAATTTTTTCTTTGATCAATATCATGATAAGAGTTCACATAAAAAAAAATGATATTTACAAAAATTACTTTGAGAATTATTTTTAAATTTAAAAAATATAAGTTTTGTTAAAAAATTCATAAAAATAATTTAATGGTTAGAATAATTTAAATTTTTTCTACTTATAAGTGATGAAATTATCTTTCTTATAAAAATTAAATTATAATTAATTTATAACAGAAATCATGGGAAATAATTTATTAATTTAATTTAAGCATAATTTTAGAACCGAATATATGTTCTTTACAATTGTATTAATCAAAAATTTCCTAGGGATATATTTTGGTGATAATTTTCTACTATGACCCTTGTGATATCTAAGATGCCAATTGCGTCTTTGAAAATTTTTAAAATTTGAAAGAATAGCATTCGAACATGCCGAATTTTTCAATTTTTGTATTTATTCTTTTAAATTTTAATTTTCTATTTTTAGTTTGTCGAAATCTTCTAGTCGACAAGATGTTGCTAAGGTTCCTTTTAATTCATTATTTTCTTTAATAACTTTTTATTATCTATTTCTAATTTACAAGAATTTTTTGATAAAATTTTAATAAATTTAAATAACTAGTCGGTAGGTAGAGATCGTACTTGACTTACCTTGTAATTTTTGATGCCCGCCAATAGAGCTGTTTTCTTTTGACGTTGCTCCCCTTTCTTCAATGATTTCTATGCTCATTTCAGTTGAACTCACTTCATCTTCTTCTTCTTGGTGACTTGCAATAAGCGTAAGTTCGGCTTGGGCTTCGATCTCCGACTCTGACGACGTTTCGTCCCATGTCGCCTTTAAATTTCTGTGCTTTGTTTGGGTTAGCTTATTGTCCTTCTCTTTGTTCTTTAATTTTAGGAAGTTGTCTTTGACGTGCCCTTCTTCATTATAGTGGTAGCATCTTACCTTTCTATTTCTTCTTTTATCTTGCACTTGATTAAACTTATTAGCCTTAATTTCTTTTTTAAATTTCCTTACCATGAACGTCGTTTCATCATCGTTAAGGGTGTTGGTGCGGGAAGCATCCGATGATCGAACCCAAAGTTTGATAATGGCAAAGGAGTCAAAGTTAAGCTTACTTGTTATCTAATGTGTCTGATTGAGATTGCAGGAAAGTCCTAAGTGTTCTTAGGCAGAAGTCCTAGCTGCGGTTAGGCAAGGTGAAAACCCTAGGGGGTAGTAACCCTAGGTCCCAGGGGGTGGTAACCCTAGGTGGAGGAAAAATCCTAAGGGGCGACAACCTTAGATCCTAGGGGGTGGTAACCCTAGGTGGAGGAAAATCCTAAGGGGGGGTAACCTTAGGTCCTAGGGGGTGATAACCCTAGGTGGAGAAAAACCTTAGGGGGCGGTAACCCTAGGTCGTAGGGGGTGGTAACCCTAGGCGGAAAGTCCAGTCGGTCTGGAGGACCGAACTGACATCAAGTAATCTCTCCTGAGGGGAGTAGGTGAGGACGCGTTCCCTGGAAGAGGGAACAGTAGACGTCGGTTTAACCTAGGGTTTCCGGTCAGAAATCCAAAGTCAGAATCGGACAGTTTGGAGACTATCAAATATTCCATTTGTGGTATTTATATTGTGCTAATATTGTCTTGCAGGGCATGTTGTTGTTTTGGGACTAACATGTCTTGTAGGTACAAAAGAAACAAGGTAAGCCTCAGATGAATAGTGTCTGAGGTGCCTCCATGGAGCTTGGAGGCGCCTCGGGTGCAAGCTATAAGAAGTCACGCAGCAGAGCTGGAGGTGCCTTGGACCAGGGCTTGGAGGCGCCTCAAGTAGGATAAGCGACGAAGGTTTCTGTGTTGATCCATGCGTCTGACTCGGGAGGCTTGGAGGCACCTTGGATAAGGTTTGAGGTGCCTCCAGCAGTGTATAAAAGAGGTGTTCGAGTAGCAGCTTGATTCAATCAATTAAGAAGCAATCTTCTACTGTGTGCTGCTCAAGAAATGACCTAGAAGTGCTATAGCAACTCCCCGACAACCAGGAGCTTTGAGATTTCCAGTTTTTCGTTATTAGTACAATTTTTTCTTTATTGCACTTGTTGTAATCAATTCGTGTAATTATTTTTGTGTGATATAGTTGTTGCCCAAAGTAAACGCTCAAAGAGCGTGGGCCTTGGAGTAGAAGTTGCCACAGGATCCGAACCAAGTGAATCTTGGCGTGCTTTTGCTGTGTGTGTGTTTTTGTTATTCATTTTATTATTCCGCTGCTTTAACTCGAACGTTTTACAAATCCGAAATGTGAATAAGCCACGAGCGCTATTCAACCACCCCTAGTGCGATCTCGATCCAACAAAGGGATATTTCAAACTCTGGTTCATCCATTTTTTCCTTTAGGGCAATGTTCTACATCGTCTTCATCTTTATGTTTACATATCTAGATTCATGAATTTCAACTATTGAAAATAATTCCTCTAAATTACTTACATCTAAGTCCCTAGAGATGAAATATACATCTACTAGGGTTGACTATTGAGGAGTTCTAGGAAATACATTAAGCGCGTACCTTAGCGAATCTTGGTTGGTTACCTTTTTTCTGAGATTTGTGAGTCTGGTGATGAGTTCTTTGATCCTTGAGTGGAGGTGTGCGACGGTTTCACCTTCTTCTAACCGGAGGTTGTTGATTTGGTTTCGGAGCAAGTCCCATCTTGTGAGTTTTGCCTCCGAGGTCCCTTCGTGTAGTTCCAGGAATTCCTCCCAGAAGGTTCCTGGCACCTAGGTGTGGATAGAATTTTATCCATGATGCAACAGATCATAAAAGGTGGCATTTCGATAAGATTTTTGGTCCTGGCACCTGGACCAGGTCCGAGCGCTCGGACTGGGCTGAGCTAGCTTTCGACCAGGGGTGCGGCCTGGGGTGCCCTAGCTAGCCCCCGATGGTCCGGGCACTTGGACCAGAGTCAACTCCTTGTTGACTTTTGTTCTGTGTCTTCTGCTCCGGCTCTTCTCACTTGGGTGATTTCGACCATTCGGAATATGGCTCACATGAATTCATTTTCTAGCCTTCTCAAGCAACCTTTTGCTCCGACTTCTCATCCCTCTGAACCACCACGCTTCCTTCTCATCTGCTAGTGTACTCTTCCACATCGCCTCATCCCTTGGATGCACCGAGCTCGTTGACTCTCTTCTGTGCAATCCTTCTCAGTAGCTGCGTCTTTTGCTCAACCTCCTGTGCTCCTAATTCCTGCACACTTAGACACAGGGTATCAAAATATAACAAGACCTAACTTAATTTGGTTGATCACATAAAAACTACTATGGGGTACTTACACCATATTCACCAATGCATGCACCCGTGTTTTTCTCTGGATAATGGGAAAATTTGACACGATCATACTTGGTAATACGGGTGGCCATGGTGTAATATTTTAGCACTATTTTGCCCCTGATTTCTTCTATATAAATACGTTCATGTCATGAGACATTGTCGGAGTGTGTTTTTTTGATTAAAACTTTATTTTGATAGTCTTTTTAATCCTTTTTCTTCTTGAATACTTTGTGTGTTCAACTCAATAATGAAGCTCAATGATGAGGCATGGTCAGCCCATATTGAGCCTTTTCCGCTCCATTTTTATCTTTCTTGACCGTAGGAGCATGCTTGTGTCATGGGACATGGCCAGGGTGTGCTCCTTGCTTTAGCTCCAGGTTCGATGCTCTATTTTATCTCTAAATTCACATTCTATCAATGAAAATAAGAAAAGAGAAGTTCTCTAAACTTTAAAAAAAGTAATAGTAACGAAATCCAAAGAAATAGGGTGTGCGAATGCAAGTTATGCTCATGAAATGAAATAAGATATTTAATAAATAATGCTTAAAAACATATATAATCTACACTCATTAATAGAGCACACAAACATGGTAGTTATGGCTCATAAGAAAATACCTAGATTTTCATCTAGGTGTCATCAACAAATAGCTAAACTAAATTACCGATTTGATATAAGCGGCCTTATCTCCCTAGCATGTGCCAATTTAATTAATCTCAATACCTCAAATTTTTATTTGCCAATTTAATTATTCTTCCAAGATAAAAGTTGATTTTTCATTTTCAAGATATCATAATACTTTGAAAATACCCTAAAGTGTCAACTTCACCATGACCGGGTTAACCATCATTCCAATTAATGTTGACACACTCTAAACCCATTTAGTGTGAAGAGATCACACTCTTAGGAACTCAATACCTATTGGCACTCCTTGGGTGTAATATGGACTCACTAGGGATAGCATCCCTAGAAACCTTCTTATAAGCCTTATTCATGCTAGTCTTCTCAAGGTCAACACTAGGGATGAGTTTTCTTGTAACCTTGACTTGACTCATAGATTTAGGATTAGTTTCATAACTATATGGAACTCTATGGTATGAGACCATAATTTCCTTGGACTTAGTTTTGCATCCCAAACCTTTCTTGCCTTTAGATGACTCTTGTTTATCTAAGATTAGATTTTTCTTTTTAAACCCTTCAACTTCATTTTTCATTTTCATAAAGGTATTTTCTAATTTATCAAATTTTGACATCAAAACTTGATTTTCAATCCTCAAATCCTCAAATTTTTATTTTTTATTATTGCCTTGGATATTTTTCTTCTATGCATATATTTAACTTGCTTAGAATATTTTCCTAGATCATTTTCTACATTTCTATTAGGTAAGGTTGTTCTAGCATGATATGATTTATAGTTCTCCTTCGGATTATCATGCTTTCTATTTTCATTATAATAAGAACTAAAATCATACAACTTATTTCAAGCATGCTTTTTATCATGGCATAAAGAAATACCATTAACTAATGATACCTTAGTTTTATTTTTAGAAGCTCCTCCTTGATTAAACTTCCTCCCTTGTTCTTACTTGAGGACCTACTCTTTAGACATTGATTTTGATAATGTTATTTTTGATTGCACCAGAAGCACACAATATGCTTATTGCCCTTTTATACCAAGGAGCTAGTTCTTCTTGATTTCTCCTTCACCTTAGATGTCACTTGAATCTTCTTCTTCATTAATTTGTGACACTTTCTCTTGTAGTGCCCTTTTCCCCTACACTTCAAGAAAATGATATAATTTTTATTTTTAATAATTAAAATTATTATACCTTCACTCGTAGAGGTGGCACATTTTTCTTCATTAGTTCCAGATGTAGAGATTCTCCTTGTTTCTGTGTCAATGAGCTCTCCCCCTCAATCCTTGAAGTGAATGTTTTTTCAATTTCATCCTTAGATGTTAAATATCTCTTAACTTCTGAATCCTCTTGTTCTTGATCTAAAGAGTCTCCATCTTTAAATTTTTCTTTGCTTTGCATTGAGGTTGAATCTTCATGGAGTTTGGCCAATTTACTCCATAACTCACTTACATCCTTGTAATTACCTATCTTGCACAATATATAAGTAGGAATCAAATTAATCAAAATTTTGGTTACCTTATCATTAGCCTTGATATTTGGAGTTGCTCCTCGGCCCACTACTTCTTTTTGAGAAGTTTTCCTTTGCTATCCATTGGGGCTTGAAATCCCACCATTAGAGCAAACCATTGCGTTATGTCCATCATGAAGAAATTTTCAACCCTAGCCTTCCATTGGTCAAATCCTTCCAATCCAAAGGGTGGAGGTGCCTAAATATCACATCCAAATCCATCCAGGGATCCCATTGTGAAGTTGAGCTTCTTTGATGATTAATCATTTGACTTGTTGAAATTTAGGGATCAAAATCTCAACTTTTTCTTCTTCCTCTAGCTCTTGCTTCTTTTAGCTATTAGTCCGATGAAGATCAGCCTCGCTATGATATCATTTGTTAGGACCCATGTGAGTTAGAGGGGAGGAGTGAATATTTTTTGATCAATTCTCTTGATCTTGTAATTGTCATCGTTTAAATGCGCAATAGAAATCTTGATTCAGACTTGATTCCAGATGCACTGCACCTTGATTTTACTTGGTATCCACCTGTTTGAAGTGACTAATCCAAGGGTCCACTCCTAGCTCACAACTTCCACTAAAACTTCCTCCTTCTCAAAAACCTTTTGCAGGCAGAGAAATCTTTTATAAGCTTGAGCACAAGGATACAACAAGCAAATGAAAGTAAACAAACTTTACATATGAGATCTTTCCTTTGGATGCTTGCTTGTAGCTTTTAATAGCCTCTTGATGGTTGAAAATGCAACATCACTTCACCTATAACCCCTCAAGAATCAGCAACTTCAAATCTCCTCCTCCTCATCAAATGTGGCATACAATGAAGTAGGAGAGAAGTGTTGGTGTGACAAAATTATACTAATACATACATCAAAGACATTACACAATCTAGGAAGGTAGTTTATAGGCTGTTGTGACTATATGGTTAGTGCTCAAACATCTTAATATACCACATAAATCTAAAATTACTAACATCTAATGGATGCCACCTACTATTTGCATGCAGAAAAATAGTGGATGTAGATTCTTCTGATTGATGGATGAAATAGAAGAAGAAGCACAAGACTTCAACATATTCACTTTCCAAAAAGTTCAGGTTAAAGTTAAGCTTTCAACGATCATGTGCATTTTTTTTGTTTTTGCTTTTCATTTTTCGTCTGGAAGTCTGAGGTTACTTTTCAGTAAGGGTGTTTAAGTCAGAATAATTTTATCATTCAGAATTAGGGTTTAGATCAACAAAGTAATGTGTTATTTTGGTTATTTGCTATTTTTTTCTTTTTGATTTCATGGAAAATGGGGCTAAGTGTTGTTTTTTAAATAAAAGGGGCTCCTACTTGATAGAAAACATAGGGGGGCTTAAAGTTTTTTAGCCAAAATTTAATTGTAAGCAACAATTTAACGAAGACATCGATGTGAAACTATAAATTAGTTGTCGCAATGTCACTGCAAGACCATAGCTTCGCTCTTCTTTTGGTTTTTTTTCCTCTTCTCTCTTTTTTTATCTCAATCTTTCTCTTTAACCTTTAGTTTTCTTTAGTGGATTCCTTCCCCTCTTTCATCTATCCATTATAGTAAAAGATAATTACATTCATTCTAGATGTCTTTCACAGTTTGCCCCAGATTATATAAAGAGAAGTAAATTACAGAGTCCATTTATAGCCGCTGAAAATTAATTCCTTATCCCATTGTATTAAATCTGTCATCCTTTAACCAATTGAGCATCCTATGAATCATGGTATATATAAAGGTATGCAACAATTCATCTTTTGAACTATAGTACTAATAATCTCTAAAAATTTTAATTAGTAAGTTGAATATAAATACACATAAAGTCACAATTGCACCATCTATAACATAAAAATTTAAATTTGAGTGAAGAAATATCATAATATCAATCTTTTTTTAATAAAATCATAACAAAATAGATTAACAAAATTCCCTTTATAGTTTAATTAAGACTATACCAATATGAATATGGTCTTCGCCAAGCATACTTAATACTAAAGGAAAGCAGTATCATCCCATAGTACACTATGTCAAGTTCGTCTATTATGGATGGTGTTGCTGAAAAATGAAACAAAACTTTTAAATAGATGGTACGAAGCATGATTTCGCATTTTACTTTATTAGAATTACTTTGGGGGAAGTACTTAAGACTGCAACATATATCCTTAGCTGGGTCCCAACCAAAGTAACTAACAAAATGCCTTATGAAATTTGGACGACTGTGAAGCCTAATCTAAAGTACGTATAAGGACGTCCAATTGAGGCACGACCTTATGGGCCTAATGAAAGAAAACTGGATTAAAGAATGATTAGTTGTTATTTTATTAGGTACTTTGAAAGGTCTAGTAGGAGCAAGTTTTATGATCCCGCAACAAAGTCAATTTTTGAGTAAGAAATAAATGGTTTTTTGATGATGTTGAGTTTGTGGGGGGAGATAAGGTTTAGACTTTGTCTTTAAAGAGGAATATATTGATATTCCCAGGGGTGTTATTGAATTTGGTCAAGATTCTATTCTTGATCATGTTCAAGACACAATGGATCAAGATAATCTAGAGAACATTCCATTCAAGAAACTGTTCTAGAAGAACAAACTCTACCACCTCAAGAACCTATGTTATTAAGGAGATCCACTAGACAAAGGAGAAGTGTGGTGCCAGATGAGTACATTGTATTTCTTTACAAACATGAGGTTGATATTGGAGTGATAGAAGATGATCCAATCAACTTCCATCAAGCCATGGAAAGTTATAACTGTCATAAGTGGATTGATTCCATGAATGAAGAGATGAAGTCCATGATAAACAATGACATCTAGGATCTTATCCTATTGCCAGAAGATAAGAAGTTCATTGGTTATAAATGGATATTAAAAATTAAGTGGGATTCTAAAAGCAATGTGGACAAATACAAGATTGATCTTATCGTGAAAGGCTTCACACAAAAATTAAGAAGATATCAACTATAAAGAGACTTTCTCACTAGTTTCATCAAAAAGCTCTTTTAGGATTATATTGACATTAGTATCACATTTTGATATTGAGCTTCATCAAATGGAAGTAAAGACCATCTTCCTCAATGGTGAGATTGATGAAGCAATCTATATGGTGTAACAAGAAAACTTTAAATCGGAAGATTCCAAAAATATTGTGTGCAAACTTAAGAATCCATCTATGGGCTCAAGTAGATATTTCGACAATGATATTTCAAATTTCATCAAGTGATTATCTCATTCAATTTTGAGATGAATTTGATTGATAATTGTATATATCATAAGTTCTGTCGGAGCAAGTATATTTTCCTAGTCTTTTATGTTAACCAAGAGATTTCTAGCTAAGAATTTTAAGATGAAAGATATTTGTGATGCCTCTTTTTTATTAAGTATACAAATACACCGAGATTGGTCTTAGGGGTACTTTGGTATTATACAAAAGAGCTATATTGAAAAGGTTCTCAAAAGGTATGATATGCAAAATTGTAAACCAAGTGATACCCCTATATCTAAGGGAGACAAATTTAGTCTTGACTAGTACCCTAAGAATGACTTTGAGGGAAAAGAAATACAAGAAATTCCTTATTCATTAGAAGTAAAGAGTTTAATATATGCTTAGGTTTCTACATGTCCAGACATTGCATATATTATTGGGATGTTGTAAAGATATTTGAGCAATACATGAAAATACCATTAGAAAACAATTAAGTGGGTCTTCCAGTATCTACAAAAAGTAAAGGATTACATGCTCACATATTAGAGGTTTATGTTAAGACTAAAAGAATTCATATATTTTCATAATGATTTGATATTATTTGCTTTAGGCCTAATCCCTTATGAATTTATTTTTGGGCTCTACCCAAAATATCTTATACCAATAGAGATATCTTTCATCTTTTAAACTCATGATCTTTTTCATGTATTTCTAATGTGGGATTTTGATTGTATTCCCAATAATCCTCCGCTCAAACAAGGGACTACCATTACTCTTATAGTCCGGACATCCCCTCAAGCATCTAACCACTATTGACCTGCTCTGATTCTCTCCTCAAGCATCTGATCACTCTTGACCAGATTTGGACCTTCCCACATGCATTCGATCACTTTTGACATGCTCCAAGCCTTCCCAAAAGTATTCGGTCACTTTTGACCTAATTCAGGCCTCCCCTCAAACATCTAGTTACTTTTGACTTGCTCTGGGTCTCTCCTCAAGCATCCAGTTACTCTTTACCTACTCTAAATCTCCCTCCAAGCATCTAGTCACTCTTGACTTACTCTAGGCCTCCCTTCAAGTATATGGTCACTATTGACCTGCTCTGACCCTTCCCTCTGTTAGTGCAATCGACCTCCAAGGTTTTAATGTCAGACAAATATGTTTAAGTATGTTTAAGTATGGAGCTTGATCAAAGGAAGTCC
>JBBMJZ010018585.1:0-10868 GCA_037833815.1 Zingiber zerumbet | reverse complement strand
ATGCGGGGATTGTAGTCGCCAAATGTAATTTGAATCGAATTGTTGTTGTAGAAGATGTGGACAACGTTAAATAAAAAGCGAAAAAAAGTAAGAGTTAGGATTGAGCCGGCGCATGATAGGGCAAAGGGAGGAGGGCCGCAGAAGGAGAGGTTTTGCTCGGTGAGGGAGAAAGGGTACTGGACCAAGTGTTTCCCGCATGTCCGCGGCGCGCAATCTTCGTACCGAGGAAGGGCCTCAATCGCCGATCTTTCTTCCACCAAAAAGAGGATCAAGAGCCCCAGCAAGATTTTGGACAACATTGGAGAAGAAGAACGCACCAGGATTAGTTCCCACATCGCCGCCGACCGCAATCCCTAAATCTCGGAGCAGGGGCGAGCTCTGCTCTGCTCTCTGCTCTCTGCCTGCCACTGAAGAAAGGATCCGGATCGAGGAGCCGGCTCTCCTAGCAAGAAGATAGAAAGCAACTGCGGAAGAAGATTAGTCCTCGCATGTGCCTGCTGTGATACGTCTCAACTCTCCAGTGGATGATTCTGTCTCCATTGTGGTACAGGTATGCAAATTGGCAGGCCGCCGTTACCTGTAGGTTTGACTCTGAAAAAGGCTGACTTGGTTAGCCATTTGGATTATAATTCGCACCAGATGACTGAAGATGAGAGCGACGGCATCGAAGGCTGCGGCAATAGCGATGTTGACTTCCAAAAGTTAATCGTATTATTGAATGACGAGTGGTGGAGTAAACTTAGTTCATTCAACGAACAAGATGAGACGTGACGTATTTCTGGTTTGAACGTGGTGATTGTTGTCCGGTGACTCAGGATTTTTGTTTTTTTTTGATAGACTATATACAGTTGAGTGTGAGTTTAACCGAGCCTAACTGGTCCATATTCATCTCTGCCAAATTATTTTAGAGACTAAATTAGATTTTTTTCGGTCGAACGACTACTTTGAACTTTGAATGATATAAATTTCCATTGACGAGCAAGCCAGCAATTTGCAATTTTTTTAAAAAATCAGAATGAGTGAATTAATTTCCAAGTCTCCTTAACTGTGTCTGTGCAAAGTCAAAGAAATTGTCAACAAAATCCTACTTATCTTGTTCCAGTAGATTCTTCCTACTATTTGATTAGTAATCGATTGTCCTTCGTAGCCCTTTCCCAATATTTTCCAATCCATGCGATGGAAGGTCAACTCCTCTGTTCGTATCTGGTTGTCACATGGATTAAGGTTCTAATTAATTCGATCAGACAACGCCGCCTGCCACCGTACTCGTTGAACCACACAGCCGAATTCTTTGAGCGAGCAGTTTTTTTTTGCACTCATCCGTCTCCCCTGCAGAACCGGCATCATCCTTCTTCTACAATTGCTGGAGGATCTACGTTGCTATCAAAACCCGTACCTTGTTCGCTGTAGAATATCAGCCAGTTTTGGAGGAGAATATCTTAGCAGCAGAACAAAGTTGCCCGATGAAAACCGTCGTCTTGTGCCCCCTTGGATTATAATGGCGTTCCAACGGTTCCAAATATTCACGGTTCGATTCACAATCATCGCCTGATACTCGTACTCTGTTCATGCCGATGCCGATGCCGACACCAATACCGACTTCGACGCGACATGACTTTAACAAAAGAGTTATTATTAATTGAACTAGTAAATCTTAACCAATAAATATATATAAAATACTCAAGATTCTTAAAACTAAAAATAATTTTATATATTTAATCTTCCTTTCTTCCCAAATAAAAAATATAAATTCCTTAATTTCCCTTTCTTCACTCCTTTTTCTCTTCCCATCGCTCATCCCATCCAACTATCCAAGCCTGTTGCAGTCCAACTACTGGACCGTCTCGGCCCATTAACACTGAGTTATAATTATCATTTACACCTAAACTTCTTAAAAATAAACTTTATTAATTTGAAGTATTATGATTTTTAGAAAGTGAATATTCAAAAAATAGAATTCCTTTTCACTTTTTAATCATTTTAATAATATTCTTTGTAGGGCTTATAATTCTAACTCGGTGGCGACGGTTTAGCTTTGCCTCGTCGGTCGACGCGCACTCGATACGGAACTAGCCGTTGTCCTGCCCCCATTTCAAACGGCCATCTCTCTCTCGCTCTCTCTCCTCTCTATTATTCGACGATCGGCGACAAAAACCCTCGAGTGACGAGTCCTCGCATTCTCTTCTCATCATCGTCGCTCGATCCCCTGTGGCTTCGGTTCCTGCTCGATCCGGTGAAGCGGCGAACGAGGTGAACGGAAGCATACCAAGGTGCATTTCCCACTCCTTTATGTGATGTATTGTTGCCCTCGGGCGAGGAATTGATCTGTCGATTTGCGAGTGGGGGAGGATAGCAGATCTGTCCTTGCATTTGCTGAAACGATCTTAGGTTCTGGCACATTACTGAACTGCGAGGTCTTTTGCCAAAGCGAGTACTGTTTCCTTTCTCTAGCCTCCGCTATTAGCCTCGGCGATTTCGCCGTGCACTGGCCGCGGGTTCGATCGGTGCTGCGGCATCGAATTTTTGGTACAGTTCCCCCGTTGTTCTTCCTTGTTTATGGTTGTCGTTGCTGTTGCGGATTGTGCTTGGCTCGGCTGATCGATGAGTGCTGGCCTGCTGGGTGAAGTTCCGATTCATGATTGTTTTAGATTCTCCCTTTGTTTTGTCGGTTTCTTTTTCTCTGTTATCTTCTCGTAATGTTTAGCTGATTTTGTCATCTTGTTCACTTAACTAAGAAAGAAAGCCTAATGTTAAGACGAATTTTATATATCCAGATCTATCCACTCTAGAATGCATAAAACAGACTCCATCCTAAGATCTGAGTGGGGATTAAAGTATGTGAATTCTTTCTCGTTTTTTTCGGAGCTGGTTATTTGATCACTTAATTAAACTTGTTATGTCGATCTGAAATAGAAGTGAGTCATTAACATCACGCCTCTCTAAGAGTGTAACTCTTTGATATTTGTTTAGTAATAGTTTGATGATAGAGTTTGGTTGTCTTATTATCTGTTTCGGCTGATTACTCTGTGCGTCTATTGGATTGTCGAATAAGAGCTAGCCAGTTACTACATCGTAATCCTGAAATATATCTGGTTAGGCTCAAAGCTTCAGCAGAGGATTGCACTCTATCTTCCAAAACGACAAACATTTGCGACATCCCAACTGATAATTCACAATGATGACATCAGCTCGGATGCCTAGTACACCAACCTCAAAGATTGAAAGGATGCCAATCTGTACCCCTGGAGGTTCTAAAGTAAAAGAGGAGAAAATTTTTGTCACCGTACGTGTTAGGCCACTGAGTAAAAAGGAGCTATCACTTAAAGACCAAGAAGCATGGGAATGTGTTGATGACAATAAAATTGTGTTCAAGATGGCAGTTCAGGATCGCTCCAATTTACCAACTTCATATACCTTTGGTACACACAGACACAAACACTATTTTATCAAATAATTCTAGCTCCAATTACTTAAATTGCATAGTGGATATCTATCTGCAACTGTTATTTGCAATATGAAAATACTCACATCATTGACTGATTATGTCAGACAGGGTATTTGGGCCTACCTGTTTAACTGAGAGAGTCTATGAAGAAGGAGCTAGGGATGTTGCATTGTCAGCACTAACCGGAATTAATGGTATTGATTATGAGACTCTCTTTCTTAACTGATACAATAGTATGTAGAACCAATTAAATTTTCTTATGATGATTCTACCATTTTGTCTGCAGCTACAATCTTTGCTTATGGGCAGACTAGCAGTGGAAAAACATATACCATGAGAGGGATAGCTGAAAAAGCTGTAAATGATATTTATAAGCACATACTTGATGTAACGATCTTGAATTCTATGCCATTAATCTAAGTCTGTTTTGTGAGAACATATTTCCATTTTAAACTCGTATGTTTTTAT
The DNA here is from genome assembly GCA_037833815.1 of Zingiber zerumbet. Classification (NCBI taxonomy): domain Eukaryota; kingdom Viridiplantae; phylum Streptophyta; class Magnoliopsida; order Zingiberales; family Zingiberaceae; genus Zingiber; species Zingiber zerumbet. Next base: position 6,955 of record JBBMJZ010018585.1, on the reverse strand, counting down.
TGTCTTAATGAGATTTAGACTCCAGAGAGGGACTTTACTGTCAAAATTTCAGCTATGGAGATATATAATGAGATAGTGAGGGATCTACTTAAGCCAGATTCTGGCCCCCTTCGCTTGCTAGATGATCCTGAGGTACTTGACTGTTCTTTATCTAATTGGAATTTTTGTCATTTTCATATGAAATTAACCAAATATCACTGTGCACAGAGAGGGACAATTGTTGATAAGTTGGAGGAAGAAACAGTAAAAGATAGTCAACATTTGAGACATCTAATTGAAATATGTGAAGGTCGATTACATTTCTTTCCCTACTCTTTTCTGGCAACTTGTGCTGACTACACTGATCTAAAATTCTAATGCTTACAGCACAAAGGCAAGTTGGTGAAACAGCCTTGAATGATAACAGTTCCAGATCACACCAAATAATAAGGCTGGTAAGTCTATCACATTTTTTTACCTGGTTTTTATGTTGGTCAAGAATTTAGATATATTAAAAGTACGAGTTGATGAACTTTTTATTCCGTAGACAGTGGAAAGCGTTATGCGTGAGAATTCAGACTGTGTTAAGTCGTTTGTTGCGAACCTGGTAAATTATTTTTGCCTTCCTTTGATGGTTGTCCGTGTTCTTGAAATATTTTGAGCTCAGTATTTCCCCCTGCAGAACTTTGTGGACCTTGCAGGAAGTGAGAGGGCTGGACAAACCCATGCAAGTGGGTCTAGGCTCAAGGAAGGCTGTCATATAAATCGCAGCTTGTTGAATCTTACGACAGTAATCAGAACCTTGAGGTCATGTTTCCTCATTTTCTAGTCTAAGTTTTCCAGCATCTCAGTTAATTCCTAAAGCATTAATATGTGCACCAAAAAACTTTTCATCCATCTTTTCCCGAGAAAATGCCAACTTGTGGTGTGAACTTTTATGTTGTTAAAATTGCAAAGAGTAAAATAGTAAAGAACAGAAAGATGCATGCATAACTATGTGTTAATCACTCATTTTTCTGTAACTGAATAATTCCAAAAAATATGTACTGCTTACTTGGCAAATTGCTGTATGACAATGTATGTGGTTAGGGAATTGGAAATGAGCAAGTTGCTTCTATACCAGAGAAAAAATGGCATTTGATAGCTCAAATAAATAAATCATTACTTTCTCATATAAATGCAAAGAGTATTATAGCAGAAAACCAATTTTATCATGATCATGCTCTGTGGCTGATATCCTTTAGTTGTAAACTGATACTTAACTGAAGACATCACTCCACTGAAATTCAACTCTATCATTCCCCAATTCATAATTGAAGAGAAACTCTAGGTAACCCTCACAATTAAAACTCTTCATGTGAACTGGAAGTATTGCTCATTGACAATCACATGAACATCAGCAGAAATCTTATTTTTGATATGGCTCTCCATTTCTGATTTTTAATACTTTTTTACTTCAAGTTTTGTCTCGATAATGGTCTAGTAAATCAATGTCAGATTTGAAAGTTGAACAGAAAGGATTGGGGATTTGATGTAAATCTTTATATATTTTTTTCTCTGGTGCAGTCAAGGGAAACAAGGTGTTCATATTCCATATCGAAATTCAAAGCTGACACGTATATTGCAGAGCTCTCTAGGAGGGAATGCAAGGACTGCAATAATTTGCACTATGAGTCCAGCACTAGGTCATGTAGAACAATCTCGAAATACATTGTTTTTTGCAACTTGTGCTAAGGAAGTAATGAACACAGCACGAGTGAATGTGGTACGAAGGCTAACACTTGGATGCTTGTTTAGCAGTTGTTTGAGCAAATACGATTTTCCTTCTAAATGTTGTGATTCTTTTGTTCAATCAGGTTGTTTCCCAAAAACAGTTGGTTAAACAGCTGCAGAAGGAAGTAGCAAGACTTGAAGCAGAATTGCGCACGCCAGAAGCTTCTGCAAGCTTTGAAGCTCTTCTAATGGAGAAAGAGTTGAAAATTAAGCAGGTAATTATACTTCAACAAAATCCCATTTCATCTTTGCTGTACTACTGCATATTATTATTATGAAAACAGAATAGTAAGTGAATCAATCTTCATAATCAGATGGAAATGGAGATGGAAACTCTGAAAAGAGAAAGGGACCTTACCCGATCCCAATTAGATCAATTACGTTCTAAAATGGGTAATTGTCAGGTAATGCTAAGAATTCCTAATTCTGATAAGCGTTTGCTGTTGTATCTGTTGCAATCCTAATCCATGGATTTATATATATGGTATTTTTACCTCAGGGATTGAATCCATTTGATTCTCTGCCTCAAGGTTTGAATCCATTTGATTCATCCCCTTGTCGAGTGGTAAAATCTCTTACCTTTTCCGGCTTGTCACCAAATGGAAATGACAAGAGTCACAAAAAGGGAGAACGGACAAGAAACCCGATGAGGCAATCTTCAACTATTCCATCCATGCTTGTGCATGAAATTCGAAAACTTGAACAATTACAAGAGCAGCTTGGGGAGGAGGCTAATAGAGCTCTAGAGGTTTTGCAGAAAGAGGTGGCTTGTCATAGACTAGGTAACCAAGATGCTGCTGAAACTATTGCCAAACTTCAAGTAGAAATTCGAGAAATGCGTACCTTCAAATCCCCTAATACAGAGGTTGGCACCTGCAGCATGGATGCCAACCAAAATACGGGAGCAAACCTGAAAGAAGAAATTACAAGACTCCATACACAGGGAAGTTCCATTGCCAATCTTGAGGAGAAGTTGGAAAGTGTTCAGAAGTCTTTAGACAAGCTAGTCATGTCTCTTCCTGGCAACGATCATTCTAATGAAGCGACTCCAAAATCTTCAAAGTCCCAAATCAAGAAGAAGAAGATGCTTCCTTTGACCATGAGTAGCAATGCAAACCGACCTCATCTTATAAGAGCCCCATGCTCGCCTTTGTCAGCCTCCCGGCAGGTGTTGGAATCTGAGGTGGAGAACAGGGTCCCAGAAACTGATACTGAATCCCACGAGAACATATTGGATTCAGAGAAAGCTACTCCATCTAAGAGCGAAGATGGTGGAGATATCTCATCAAGGGATGGCACACCGCGCTATCATCGTTCCAGTTCTGTAAACATGAAAAAGATGCAACAAATGTTTCAGAATGCCGCAGAAGAAAATGTGAGGAGCATAAGAGCATATGTCACAGAACTAAAAGAACGAGTGGCTAAACTTCAGTATCAAAAACAGCTGTTGGTTTGCCAGGTATGAAAACTATCTTCATCTCAATGTTTAATGCTTTCTATAAAGAGTATTTCTTTCCATATCCGTGGGGCCGGCACTAGGGACCGTTAAAGTAGCGAATCTACCTTTTTATAAAGAGTATTTCTTCGGCACTAGGGGCCGCCTATCTTTTATAAAGAGCATTTCTTAACTACTCACTTGACCTCAGGTGTTGGAACTCGAGACAAACGAGTCTGCAGGACATGATGCAGCAGAGGGTGATGATAATATGTCAGAACTAGATAAATCCCCCGATGCATGGAATCTCAGATTCGAGGAGCAAATGCATCAGATCATTAATTTATGGGACATTTGCCATGTATCAATAATACACCGCACCCAATTTTATTTGCTATTCAGAGGTGCCCCTGCTGATCAGATATACATTGAAGTAGAAGTTAGAAGATTGACATGGCTGCAACAGCACTTTTCTGAAATCGGTAATGCGAGTCCTGCTCAATTGGGGGATGATTCCACAATTACTCTCTCCTCAAGGTCTGAAAATTTTCATCATTATGCTACACATTTTTTGAAATAAATAAATAAATTTTTCATGCTAACAATGATTTGTTGTTATGCTTCATTTTAGCCTGATTTTCAACTTCTTGTTTTGTCGTTAGCAGTATTAAAGCCTTGAGACATGAAAGGGAGTTCCTGGCTAAGAGGATGCAATCAAGATTGACCGAGGACGAGCGACAGCGATTGTACATCCAGTGGCAAGTGCCCCTCGAAGGGAAGCAAAGAAAGCTTCAGCTGGCGAACAAGCTGTGGATAGACCCAAACGATACAGCCCACATTGAAGCAAGTGCTGATATAGTGGCTCGCCTGGTAGGATTCTGCGAGGGAGGAAACGTGACCAAGGAGATGTTTGAACTCAATTTTGCACTGCCTTCTTGCAAGAAACCATTGCTTCTTGGTTGGCAGCCTATATCAAACTTTCTAAGGCTATGATTTGGAGCCTCTCAGGGAATGTCTTACTCCATGAGGTCATCCTAATGCTGTGATAGAGGTAGAAATGAGTTAGCTGGGATGGTCTCAGGCTCTCAGCTAACAACGGGTACATGCTGGGGGCAAAACGGAGGCGAAGTCGTTTCCAAAAATATAGGAAATCAATTGTACTCGAAGATAATTAGAGTGCAGTTGCTATGTATAAATGGTGCAGTTGAATGAGCATTTTTTCTCGCGGAGAAACATTAAAATGTACGTTGATTCTTTCTGCTTATTTCATACGTGTTAGCCTGCTGTAGATTAGTGCTGATTATTCCTTTTTTTTTGTTGTCTGTTTGGGCAAAATACCAATATACGTGCGCTTTTTTCCACTAAAAAGTTAATTAATAAAACTAACATAATTTACGTGGATTTTATATCTCTCATAAAATAATATCAAAACTATCTTATATAAATTTATCTAATCCTTTATAAGCTAATGACATAATGGCAATGTGGCAAAATCTACATTGAGATTTTTTAGGGTTTAGAGAGAAAAATCTACATTGAGTTGCTAATTAAGAAAATTGTAAAATTAAATTAACCATTATTAAAGGAATTGATATGGATTCTTAATTATTAGTTTTGTTAGTAAGTTTATCATTTACGAAGAGAAGACCAATGAAAGAAAGTGACTTTTGAAGTCTAGGTAAAATGAGAATAAGTTATTTAAGCTCATCAAATTGATCGTGGAATAAATTTAAAAAGTAATGTTTCATGCCTAGAACTAGCTCAGTTGATAGTGTATGTAATAATAACTATAATAATAGTCGGAGGGTAGAAAGAGATTTTATTATTTTGATGGGCTCTCTTTTATACATTTGTCAATTTAAATTCTTGCTGAACTCTCTTCCAATGACATGAATTGCTGAACTCTCTTCCAATGACATGAAGTACGAGGGGACCTCTAATACAGTGGTACCATGTTTTAAAAATTAATGTTTCAAGTCGCTATCTACTCACTCTAATTGCTTAAACAACGCATTAAGTGAAGTTATCTTCTAGGTATATGAGATTTGATACTTAGTGGCGTACTGAACCAATCATCCCAAATTGGGTTTATTATTATTTTTAAAATAACTCATTAAGTGTCTCATTGGGGCGGTGCTATGATTAAATCATAGAAATTATAGAACGAAACTCACATCCGAGCATGTCGTAATTTACCTTGGTCACTGCCACATTAAACAACTCATTAAGTTATGAAATATGATGCAGTGATAAGAAGCCTATCTGACACGAGTTAATTATTAGGTGAAGGTCAAAATTAAGGAGGTCAATGCATAAGGGTAAAAAAGGTACAACGGTTGTGGGTGCCTTGATTGATCGGAGGGATCACTGTCCGGTCGGCCAAACGGATCGACCCACCGAATGGGCTAGGAGCCCATGCCGAATAGGCTTGTAATACGGGTCGATCAGTGCGTCCGACCGACTTTGGGTGCAGCGTTGGCATTGTACTCATAACAGACCGCCCGACCGGCGCGAGGAATAATACTACGCAGGAGGGAAAGACAATTAATAAGGGAAAGAAAAAGCAAAGGAGAACACGACATCTATTATTAAATGTATAGAAGATAAGACAAAGATGTCTTCTGTTTGTCATGAAACCATACCACTAAATAAGGAAAGACAAAAGGTCACCCAGAAAGGTATAAAAAGGGTCTACAGGTATGAGGAAAAGAGGGGTAAGAAAAATATTTGAGTTTTCTATTCTCTACTTTCTTCCCCTTTTCTAACTTGAGCGTTGGAGGGCCAATGCTAGGGACCCCTTCCTTGGTCTTGGTTTTGTTTTGCAGGATCATCGAAGTCTCTTCCTGTTAGTGACCACCCCATTCCCAGCTTTCCAGCTTCCTTCATTCGAACAGGATCAATAGGTATACCTTGAATATAGCCCGATGCGTGGATATAAATAAGTTAAAAATATTTGGAATGAAAAGTCATGATTGTCAAGTGTTCATACAAAGACTTATTCTAATAGCTTTCCATAACCTACTACCTAATAATGTTTGACAAGCACTTACAGAATTGAGGTTTTTTTTAGATATTTAATAGTAATGTGTATTATGACGATCGATATGCATCGTCTAGAAACAAACATTCCTCTTATACTATGTAAGCTTGAGTGCATGATACGTCGTCAGTAATAAAGAAAGATATTGAATCCACAAGGACTGGTTATAACCACTAAAGATATCTCAATACGAATTAGCTAAACAACTAATCAATTGATTTATAAAGACTAAGTGCAACTATGAAAAGTAAAGCATAGAAATAAAAGCATATACTACTAGAATTAAGGTCTTTAAGGACACACATAAATGCCCTTATAGTGTACTTTTAGTGACACTAACGCTATGGTGACATCACCAAATAATGTATTGAAATGTGGTGTTAGCATAGACCCTCTAGTATTCCTGACATTTGTATAATGTCATTATAAAGTATTTATGCTAACTTCAAAAGTGCCTTACATATAGGAATATAATGACAATTGAAAATGTCACGAAAACATATTTCATAGATATTTATGTATGCCTTTTTATTATGTAAATAAGGACAAATATAAATGTCACCTAAACTAATTTATATTAACAATTATAAATTTTTTAAAATTTTATATAAAGACAATAAATTATGTTAGTAATGATAATTTATAAGGGTATTTTAAACGGTCATCTTATATAAGCACATTATGAAATGTTAATTATAATATTTTATAAAAACATTAAATAGAAACAT
>JBBMJZ010018552.1:0-10869 GCA_037833815.1 Zingiber zerumbet | reverse complement strand
CAGTCAACCACGATGAAGTAGAAAGCGAAGCAAAGACAACGAGAATGATCAGCGGCAACAACAGTGTATTGCGCATATCTCCACCGATACTTGGACCCTCCTTTATATAGAACTCCTGTTGCGCGTGTGCACACTTCCTAAGGCGAGCACGTGCCCCTAAGTTTTCTTTGAAAAGACTTGTCAATAAAGTGTCTTTGACACAATACCTTAACAGGCCGAGCATATCAAAGGATATCGAAAGATAGCATAATGAGTCGCTGGGCCGAGCGGGATAGCCGCTCGGCCGAAACTCCACTGCCCGCTCAGCCGGAACCTTGCTGTTCTTATATGTGGTCCGCTTGGCTGTCATATTACTGTTCCTGTATCAAGTTCGCTCGGCCGTAATATTGTTGTTCCTGTATAAGTCCGCTCGGTCGTAACTCCGCTCTGTTGTTTTGGTCCGAGTACTATTGTAAGGTCAAGTGAGGTAGCCGCTCGGCCCGGATTCTACATATCCCCTTTGGCGTCCTTTGTTATTGAGCGTCGGGTGCTCTGCGCATTGTCCGAGTTAGAAGTGATGTCGGATCGGACCTTTCTTCTCCCGGTCGGAACATGATTATCGGACAGACCGATAATATTTTAAGCGTTGACCATCTTAACTTTGGCATCTACCGTGACAACTATCCCGCTTGAGTTGGGCATCTCCTTATCACCACATCACTAGCATTAATTCTTATTCACATTGCCGTGTTATTAGATCAACAGAAGACTGGAATTTATATTTGCAAGTCATTGTTTTGACGAGTGCGCGGGAGCTGGAGGGTGGAGGGTTCAGTTCTCAATCAATGCAAGCTTATCGATTGTAGGAACCCTTCGGTATGTTTGCTTCTCCTCATCAGCAACAAATCAGAGTTAATTCACACTGACTAGTTTTATTTCTAATACATCAACTTTTTTTTAATTGAATCAAATTCATTTTAATAGATTAAAATCATTTTTAATAGATTATTTTATTTTTTGAAACCGTATGAAATTTGATTTAAACTTTGGGAGTGTTTCTTGGGTCGAGCAGGACCAGGGCCGAGTAGGGCCCGCATATAGTCTAGTCTTCCGTGGAAACACGATGTCGTATTAACTGGTATCCATACACTTGTTTGCCACGACTTAGGAAACGACCTCTCTTTCGAAGTCGCGGTCAATGGGGAAGTCAAATTGCTCAACAGCCCACACTGCGCATTATAACGAGCCGTCTCTCACTCCCGTCTTCCTCAATCAACTCGATCGATTCCCCGATGGGGAGCGAGACCAGATCCGCTACTCCTCCCATCTCCTGCCTCCTCCCCTTCCTCCTCCCTCTCCTCCTTTTTACTCCGTCGGCCGCCCAGCCGAATATCTCCGACGGCGTCCGCTGCCGCGCCGACTCCGTCTACCCTTGCGAGGCCTACGCCTTCTACCGAGCCAGCCTTGCCGTTCCCCTCTCCGCCGACCTAGCCTCCGTCGGCGACCTCTTCGGCAACAGCCGCGCACTCATCGCCCGCGCCACCAACCTCACCGTCGCTCAATCGGTCCTCCCCCTCCGCCAGGACCAGCCCCTCCTTGTCCCCATCTCTTGCGGATGCGACCGCGGCCTCAATCGCTCCTACTACCCTGCCGCCTACCAGATCGTCTCCGGCAACACCTTCTACCTCGTCTCCACCGTCGAATACGCCAACCTCACCGCCTTCCCCGCCGTCGAGCTGGTCAACCCTACCCTCGTCCCCACCAATCTCGCTATCGGGGACATCGCCACTTTCCCGATTTTCTGTCAGTGCCTCCCCAACAACACCACCGCTGGCCGCCGCGTCCTCGGCCTGGTTTCCTACGTTCTTCAGCCCTCCGACACCTACGCCTCCGTTGCGTCCAGCTTCGGCATCGACTCCGAAACCCTGACCGCGATAAATGGCCCTTTCAATGGCACCTACTCCGTCGTCTTCGTTCCCCTGTTACAGATCCCGCCTCCGCTGATCCGTACCAGCGTCGTATCGGAGGCGCCGGCTTCGCCTCCGACGGCTCCCACTCCCGTGGTTGAGAGAAACGAGAACAAGGGAGTCATCGCCGGGCTGGCCGCCGCGTTGGCCGTCGTGGGGGTGCTCTGCGCGCTGCTATTGCTTCTTCTGGCCTGGTGTCAGAGGAGATGGAATCGAAAGGGGGAAGCAGTGGGGAAGAACGACCGGCAAAGCAGCTTGGAGAGGAGCGGCAAGGGCGGAGGGGAAGGGCGGGTCGGGAGCTTATCGTCCGCGGATGATAAGCTGATCGCGGACATATCGGAGTGGCTGGACAAGTACAAGGTGTTCGACGTCGCGACGCTGAGAGAGGCGACGGCGGAGTTTGACCGGAGCCGGCTGATACAGGGATCAGTGTACAAGGGGACGATCGACGGAGAGGTGTTCGCGGTGAAGAAGATGAAGTGGAACGCCTACGATGAGCTCAAGATTCTCCAAAAGGTCAGACGAGTCTCACTCAAACACATCTCCTGGTCCTATTTTTCTTCTTACTCATTTTTTACCACACAAATTTATTTATTTTTACTTAAATTCTGCCATCAACCGATTTCATCTATTTATTTAGAAAAATTTCATTTTGCACCTCAAGTTTGCCTAGGCTTTTCATTGCACCCTCCAAATTTAAAATTTTTGCAATCTATTCTTTTGTCTTTGTAAAATTCTTCACTCCTTATAAGATTGTTAGAACGGACTGATGGTTAATTGTAAAACATAGGTAGAAAATTCTTCACTCCTTAATAAGATGTTTGACCCAAGGGATGGTTAATGGTAGAGGGATAGAGAAAAGAGAGAGAGGGAGGGAGAGAAAGGGGGGTTTTTCTTAATTTGATTGATTAAGTACTTATCCCAAAATCCTAATGCACAAACTGTGACTATAGGATCTCAAGATATTGTTTTAAATTAATCAGTTGACCACTTATTCAGGATAAATTTAACTATTTGGAACCTAGATGCTAGACCAATATGCAAGCAATATAGTTTATATTGCTTTGATTGATTGAGCTAGACCTAGTTTAGACGAGAAGATATACATCAGCATGTGAGCCTTGCGAGCCTTTTGGGGTTTTCAAGTATAGATGAAATACATAAAGGAAAGCATACAAAATTATAGAGAGAGTTTCATTATTCTGAGTTTTTTTTTTTTTTTTTTTTGGGTTAGATCCTCATATATTCTATCCAAGTAATAGGATCCCATGTACTTGAATGGAAGGGGAGAAAAGAGCTCGGTTAGAGACTCTTTCCCTAGTTACTCCAAATAAAATGTTGCTGAAGGGTAGTAGTAGCATGTCACTTCTTTGTTCTTCCCATAGTCTCACCCAATAGCAAACTTCTCAATTCCATCCCTCTTCTATCTTCCTCTTCTTTCTTTGTTTCCCTTTTCCTTCTCTTCTTGTAGTCTCAAGTAAGCAGGGCCTAAAAGAACCTAAAACAAGGTAGCCACGGGATTCCACCATTTTGAAAGACCCTTTTGGTTATCCTTCCTACCACTTCTCGTGAGCAGTTTCCTGGACAGACGAATTAGTCAGAGTTTGGTTTTAGACGATAAAAAGTGAATGGAATCAGTCAAAGAGAGGGAAAGAGAAGGGAGGGAGGGCGCAAGAAAAAAAGCAGAGAAAATAGAATACTCTTTTTCTCGATTGGATTAGTGTTTTTAAAGTTTGTCTTGATTTTTCTAATTGAACTGTCTCAAAACCACTAGATTTGACAAAAGCAAGACTAATGGAAAGTGAAAGAAAAAGGAGCTTCATGGTTTGATGATAAAGATGCTAGCGTGGAAAACTATACCTAGGCACAGACAAATCTTGTAACCTCATATGGGCCAAATAAAACAATTTATATATTTATTTATTTTATCCATTTAAGCTGAATGGAAGTCAAATTGATCCCGTGTGCCTGAAGGCTTTGCAATTAATACTCGAACTAAATGCCAATGAAGTGACAATATCTGTCACCAACTTATTGATCGCCAGTTGGCCTTTCTTCTTTGACCCTTGGCATATTTATTTCTCTGAAATAGTTCTTTCTTACTTTAATATGCAATTTTACCCTGAGTATTGCTGATAGAGTTACTAGTAGTCACTCATGTTTTCTAGTTGCCAAAATGATAATTTTCTGGCTATGTTAATCGCCGAGAGATAATACAAAGATTGACTAACTTTTTTCTATATATTATTTTCTATTCTTTCATTAATACTCTATAACATTGGCTATAAGTTTACAAAGCAATCCGTTAGATTCTGAAATGGAAGCAAGGTCTTTGAATAGTTTGTTTTGGTTGACTAGGAAGTATCTACAGTCAATCTGTAGGAACAATAAAGCTAAACTCTTAATAAATATTATAATTTTTGGGGTGTTCTTCTTACTGTCTTACTCAAAAGTTGCAGCATCTTTTTTGTCTGTTTGTTTATGCATCTTCTATAACAACTGTTTCAAAAGTATATTATTTATACTTTTTTTTTAAAAAAATTAAGAATTCTGTTGAAAAGTTAAAATTTATGATAGATCAGTATTGAAAAAGGTTGACAAGTTTTTTCATTTCAGTTTTAAAATTGTTTTTCTCTATAAATTGAAAACTAAAAAAATGGGTTTTTTTCTTCTGAATATTGATATCTGTGAGATTGTGATGGCGCAGGTGAACCACAGCAACCTGGTGAAGCTGGAAGGCTTCTGCATCGATGCCAAAGAGGGCACCACCTACCTGGTGTACGAGTACGTCGAGAACGGTTCCCTCGACACCTGGCTCCACTCCACCGCCGGCGCCGGTGGCAGCGGAGACCGGCGACTGGACTGGCGCTCCCGCTTGCGCATCGCCCTGGACGTGGCCAACGGCCTGCAATACATCCACGAGCACACGTGGCCTCGCGTCGTCCACAAGGACATCAAGTCCAGCAACGTCCTCCTCGATGCCTCCTTCCACGCCAAGATCGCCAACTTCGGCCTCGCCCGCACCGGCCACAACGCCGTAACCACCCACATCGTCGGCACGCAGGGGTACGTCGCCCCCGAGTACCTCGCCGACGGCTTCGTCTCCATCAAGATGGACGTCTTCGCCTTCGGCGTCGTCCTCCTCGAGCTCGTCACCGGCCGGTCTGCCTTCGACGAGCGCACCGGCGAGGCCCTGTGGTCGGAGGCCGAACGCCTCCTGTTTCGGCCAGTGACCATTAGCAAGGCGGAGACGGAGGCGCTGCTGCTGGAGTGGATGGACACGGCGCTGGTGCAGCAGTCGTGCCCTGTGGATAGCGTGATGAGCGTGATACAGGTGGCGAGGGCGTGCCTCAACAGGGAGCCGGCGAAGAGGCCGAGCATGGTGGAGACCACCTACTTGCTGTCCAAGGCCGACGAGCACTTCTCCGAGTATTCCGGCGATGGCCTCTCCGTCGTCAGCGGCAGTGATGTCGCCGCACGGTGACCAGGTACGCACGCCAGTTTATTTATAATTATAGAGATGCTGTATGGATATAATTAAGGAGTGTGATGCAAGAATAAATTCGGTTTTTTTTTTTTTGAATAAATTCGGGCTTGTGTATATTTTACTGAAGAAATAAAGTTTGTGTCTATTTTAATTGAAAACGATTTTCCTATTTCCCCTTGAACTTTAACAAATTTAAAAATGCTCTTCGAAGCTTTATTAATGTCAAACTGCAACTCTTCTCAGTATCTAACTAATAGATTATCATCCAAATCACTCATTTTTCAGTGAAATGAGGACATTTGAATAATAAAATAACAATGCTGAGAGGCGTTTTGACACATAAAATTTCGAGATTTTTTTTTTAAAAAATAATTAATCAATGGGTACATTTTAAAAGTTACTCAATCCAAGTATCCAACCGAACAAAAAGAAAGAGAATGAAACAATAAAAAAAAAAAGATATTCCTTGTGATAAGAGAATGTCAAAACATGGTTACATCGCATCTATTGTATCACAAAATCATGAAATAAAGACAGAATAAATTCCAGGATTAATCAAATTGGACATAAGACAAGTTCTCAGTTTTCTATTAGCTCGAATGCCGGATGATCCATTTGCAAATCAGTTTGGCAACACAATTTAGCTCTTGCTGCTAGCTCTTTTCAACTTCCTTCTTGAGAACACACTGCTAATAAGCTAATCTTCCAAAAGCACCTTCCAGCTATTCTCTGCATCATCTAAACTATTGAATTACGGAAACGCTGGTTTTAAATTCCCTGTTTTATAGAGAAAGAGGACTGTAAGCACATACAATCAACAGCTATTAACAACAGCTGACATGAGGACGCACTCAACTTCTACCTATCATAACAGGCAGATAATATGTACAACCTGAGAAAAAAAAATTGAAGATAGAGTACATATAACAACTGAAGAATCAGAGAAATCTTTTTTTTTTAAATGACAATACCCTAAGTTAAAATTTGATGAAGGATGCCTTTCCTGGCAGAATATCTGCAAATTTTGAGTAAACATCCGGAGTCTGCCACCAAGTATTCAAGCGTTTGATGTCTTCTACCTAAAACATCAAAGACAATTTATTTTTCAATCATCAATTGCAGAATAAACTAGAATTTGGTCATTTTAGTACAGAAGCATTCCTCCTAGATTTGCCTTTAGATTTAAAAGCAACAATTTCTTGAGCAATATGAAGACAAATACCATCGACCTCAAGCTATTTTAGCCTAATCTATACCAATAGCATATGAAACAATAAAACATATAAAGAATGTATTCTCTTCTGCTCTGTCAGACCAAGACCAAAGAGTAATGCTATAATATGTTCAGATAAAATAAGATTTTGATCTGATTCTATTATCTTTTTTTTACTGGAACAAAAATAAAGCACCCTGAACCACTAATCAAGGAGGCAGATAAGGAATTGTCTCTCGTCAAGACTTTAATTGAGAGAAATATCCACAAACTGAATAAGTACATGGAGAGTAAACAGTTTTCACTGAATCAAAATCCACAAGGTTGGAGCAAAAGAGGAGGTCAACAATGAGGAAAAAATAGCAACAAGAAAGCTGTTGTAATGGGATGTTTCCCAATCAAAAATCTTATAATCAATTCATAAGAGAACACTTTCAAAGGCTAACATAAACTTAACAGCTCACATGGACAAGAATTTACCGCTAACAACTAAGACCAATTGGAACGACACAAAGGTTTAAATTAAATCATCTGAATAAACTAAAGCAGGAATTCAACCACAGAAAATGGAGGTAAAGGAAGGACTTACATCGTGAATACTTGCACAAGTGATTTTGGATTTCCATAACCCGCTTGGGCAGAAGATACTGCCTTATCAAGGCCATCCTTCTCTGGAGCTACTGGTTTTCCCTTTTGCCTTGATTCTGGTTTCCAGCAAACTTTGGCTAGAGACTTGCTAAGCAAATCAGCTATTCCCGTGGCCATTGTTTCGGCTTTCTGCACATAAGGAAAAGTATCCTTCTTGAAATGGTTTGATAACCATAAGTACATTGAGACAACCTGATGCTTAGTTTCAAGGTCCAACAGCTCAGCATCATTTTGGGCAGAAGATTTTGGCATCCCCATTGCTATAGTAACTGGGCGATCTTCGCTATAATGTGAGGCAAATCTCAAGAGATGATACATTGCCTTGGGATCCCTAATGTTGACAGGTGCAAAACAGAAGTTGAAGCGATCTTCAAGAGACAGGTTTTGAACCTTCTCCAACATGTTTGCAACTTTTCTAATGCCGTCATGTTGACACAGGAAATAATTTCCATCAAGGCGACAGTTATCCCGGAACTTCTCCAATAGTTCACACAAGGTGGATTTTGGATACTGAGCGGCAAACAGCTCCACCTGCTCATAGAATGGAAATAGACCAACTTTCTGCACCTGCTCAAATGGTTGCTGCAAACACTCAATCAGGTAGTCCAAATCATCCTTAACAAAGGTTGTGGTAAGCCCATCAGGGTATATGCTTCCTCTCCGGCCAGCTCTCCCGGCTATTTGCTTCACCTGGGATGCAGGAACTGGCATCATTTTATCGCCGTTATACTTGGATAGAGAATAAAATACCACCCGCCTTATGTTCAGATTCAGGCCCATTCCCACAGCATCACTAGCCACCAAGACGTCATATTCATTGTCTTGTTGATTGAACAAGTTTGCCTGCTGTCGCCTGGTTTCCGGTGGCAATGCACCGTATATAACACAGCACTTGTGCTTGGTGAACTTCTCGATTGCCAATTTCACCTCGAAGATCTCCCTTCTCGAGAAGGCCACAATGCAGTCACCCGAACGCACATTCTTCATGTTGCCTAGCAATGTCTTAGCCTCTACAACCAGGGGCTTGAATCGCTCATATTGGTTCACCTGCAGGTCATCACCCGTTTCCTTGCAGATGCTCTTAACAATTTTTAGCACGCTGGGATCTCCACATAGATGAATCTCATCGACCTTTAGGCCAAGCAAAGCACGCGTCCAAGCATAGCCCCGAGTGGAATCGGCCATCATTTGCACTTCGTCAATCACGGCAACATCATAGCACTCTTCGGTGGACATCATCTCGATAGTGCAGGCAACGTGGTTAGAGAAAGGCAGCGTCTTTTTCTCTTGACCAGTGTGAAGGCTGCAGTAGATACCAGCCGCATTCACCCGATCGAACACCTCCATGGCAAGGAGCCGTAGGGGGCTGCAATAGACGCCGCTACGGGCCTCCATGAAGCGGACGAGTGCATTGTAAGTCTTGCCGCTGTTGGTGGGGCCGCAGTGGTAGATGATGCGGCGGCGCATGGCACGGGCAAACGGGAACCAGGTATGTGGCTGGGTGAGATCAGCGGACTCCATGAGGGTGCGAAAGCCCCGGAGCTTGTCAGGGAACTCTTCGAGGCAAAAATCGGCAAAAATGGGGAACAGAAAACGATCGGCAGCAGGTGAAGGGCCGAGGGCGATGAGATAGCGGAAGGTAGCAGGGGGGCAGCGCTGGAGGAAGAAGAGGCGAAAGCAGCGAACAGCAGTGAGGAAAAAAGAGGAAGGGATGTAGAGGGCGAGGGCTTGATCAGAAACCCACGGAGACTTGGCGAAGGAGCGGAGAACCCCGGAAAGGGCCTCCCAGTCGCGGCGGCCGAGATCGGAGGAGCCGTCCTCCGCGGCGCGAAGCTCCCGGTAGACGGCGGCAGCATCGGGCGGGGGATCGCCGTCGGTGGATAGGGCAACCGTAGGAATCGAGGCAGTGGAGGAACAGAAAAAGTGATGGTGCGGTAAGGAGGGGAAAGGAGAAGGGTAGAACGGTGGGGGAAGCCCCGCCGGTGATTCAGGGAGAGAATTGGAGGCGGAGGAGGGAGAGTAGGAAGCGAGGTGGAGAGGGAGGCGGAAGTGGCGGCGCAGGAGGAGGCGTGAACGGAAGAGAGAGGAAGCCATCGGAGGGACGGGGGCGGCGGAGGCGCGCTATTAATTAGGGATTGTTTTCCCCCTGGCTTATGCTCATTCCATTCTCAGCCACACGATCGAACGGGAATGAACGGTCAGAATAGAAATGGGTGGAGCTCCCAATTTTGGCTTCGGTTAAATTTGGTGGCAAACGAAAGGGTGAAAAAGTAGGGTGGTGAAAAAAAAAAATTTTAGGGGTTGAAATTTATTTAATAAGATAATTAAATTAATTTAAATTGAATTTATAATGAATCAAATCCTTAAAATAATTGGTAATTTATCAAAAGAATCACTTAGATTTATGAACGGATCAAAATACATATTATAATTTGATATTTAACAAATAATATATTTAATTTTTCTATTCTTCCCATTCTACCATCAATCATTTATCAATCTCTTTTTTCTTTTTTATGCATACAATTTCTTTTCTCTTATCTCTCTACAATGCACACATCCTTTCGTCTCTTTTCTCTCATCTTCTCTTTCCTCACTATTTAGAAGATATGCATGTATATAAAGCATAATATGGGTCTGATATGATTTCATATTAGACCTACAGGATTAGAGTTTAACGTATTTTTTTATAAGATTTTAATAATTTTAGAGAAGTCGAAATATGCAATGGACAATACCGTTGGACTCCTTGCAGCCTAAAAAATCTACCGGACCTAAAATGAGTCCAATCTGAGGTCTCTAGGTCCATCTGATGAACCCACTGATGGACCTAAAGACCTCGAATTGGACTCATTTCAAGTTTGGTAGATTTCTGAGGCTGTAAGGAGTCCAACGGTGTTGTCCATTGCATATTTCGACTTCTCTGAAGGTGTTAAAATATGGTCGAAAGAATCAGCTAAAATAACCTAATGTGAGCCTAATATGGTACATATCATGCCCATGTTGGGCCTGATATGGTTCATATCATGCTTATGTTGGGCCTGATATGGTTCCATATCAGGCCCATGTTGGGTTGTTTTAGGTGATTTTTTCTATAACATTTTAACACCTCCAGATCAGTTAAAATATGCAATGGACGGCAATATTCAATTCCTTGCAACCTCATAAATCAACATGACTTGAAATAGATGCAATCTGAGGTCTCTACGTCAATCAGTGGTGATCCTGTCCGAGCGCTGAGTCGACGGACACTGGGGACGTGACTCCCTCTCTCTCTGTTGGTTCCTCGCGCGCTCCTGTGTACCTGCAACAAAGTCGTGCCGGGCGGGGTTTCCCGGCGACGACCCTTCGACGCTCAAGTCAGGCGAAGACTAGCAGAAAAGTGGCTCAAGAGGCAGAAAATCGCGTACCTCCGGCGAAGTCTGAGGGCTCTTATATAGAGCCATGAGAAACCTGGTTCACGCATATCAAGGCGTGCACGTGTCCTGCCCCATACCTGGTATGGGTTTGTCAGAAAGGCATGCCTGGCACCATACTGCTACAGTCCGAGCACTCCCTTGATGGGACATTAGAAT
>JBBMJZ010018528.1:0-10869 GCA_037833815.1 Zingiber zerumbet | reverse complement strand
CTCAGGTTCGATCCTTGGATGTTTCCCCACACTAACATATAATATATTATTTATAGAAATAATATGTTACACATTGTGTTATGTGTGTGTATATATATATATATATATATTCCTATCTACTAAGTTTTATCCACATGTTTTATTTCTATATTAATTAGGTGAATAATCTCTATAAATTTATAGATACTAATTTTATCCCTAATTCCTATCTACTAAGTTTTATCCACATGTTTTAATTTCTTACATGTTTAATCTTTATTTACACTATATAGTTTATATTATATATTTTATATTATACATAATATTTCTTTGTTACACGTTCTTACATTTTTTTTATACTATATATATATATATATATATATTATAAATAAATAAAAGAATGATTTATACACATAAATTATATAAATATTAAATCATTATATATTGGTATCTTATTATTATTATTTTCTAATATAATTTCATATATATCCACATATATAAAAATTTGTAAGTTATAGGTTTTATAAATGCTAAATCATTTATATTATTTTTATAAAACTTAATACTATGTATAAATAGAAGCCTTATCCATATACTAATTTTATATTTATATATATCCATGTTTATATTAGCTATACATGGTAACATATAATTCATGTTATAGTTTCTTAATACTAAGTCATTACATTAATTTTGTATATATATTTATATCCATATACTATTTTTATATTTATATATCCATATATATATCAATATATATATATGGTAATATTAGTATATTTTGATATTATAATTTCTTAATTTAGTATATACTATATATTCTACATAATACATGTTATACATATATATTATATTCTTCTTATTTTTGTTTATATATTTTATATTATATATAATATATTATCAATATTTTACTTCTATATTAATTAGATGAATAATTTGTATAATAATTTATATACATATGTTATATAAATACTAGGTCTTTATAAATTTTATATATTTAGGTCCTACTATTTTCTTAATATACTTGATTAATTAAATTTCCATAATTGTGGGCTAGCTGAATTAATTAAATATATTTATGTAACTAAATTTTTAATTAAATCAAATGAGCAATTATAATTAACCCAATACATATCCTTAATTAAATAAATTTAAAAATCTAATTTTAAGTAATCCAATAAATCCCTTAATTAAATAAATCTAGATTATAATTAAATTCAATAAATTCTCTTAATTAAATAAATCCATATTTTAATTAAATTATAATTTAATTCAATAAATTCCCTTAATTAATTAAGTGATTTTGGACACTACATTATCAGTCGATCGGATAATAAATATTCATCAATGCATGAAGATCATATCTTGGCAAAGAAGGAAAGCAAGGGGTTCAGTCAACCAATAGGAGAATCAGTCGACCGAACATATTTTCGGTCCACCGAATATAGCTTATAAAAGGACCTCGAGATCTGTTCTGAAGACACAACTCTTTGAACATTCCTCTATCATATTCTGCTCATGACTCTACTGTTCTGCGCCACAACTCCATAAGTAAGTTGTTACGCTGAGAAGTGTTGACTCGCTTAATCATCTACTCTTTATTGGTATATTTTATTTGAAGCTTGCATTCTTACAAGAAGATAGTGGTGTGTTACTATCATTATTTCTTTTAAAAATTATTTTAAAAATCCTTTTAAAAAAATTCAAAAAAAAATATTTTAAAAATTCTTTTAAATTTTTAAAAAAAATCCTTTAAATAATTATTTTAAAAATCCTTTAAAAAATATTTTAAAAATTCTTTTAAAAAGTCTTTTAAAAAATCCTTTAAAAGACAATCCTTTAACTTTTTTTAAAAAAAAAATCCTTTAAAAAAATAATTAACTTAAAACTTAAATATTTATTAACAAACGATCAAAATTTAATTAACTTAAACTTTAAATTCAATTAAGCAATTAATAGTAAATAATCAAAATTTAATTGTTTAGATTAATCTTATTTAAGATTTAACTTAACTTGATTAGTACCCTAATTTAATCAAATTAAAATATTAATTTTACTTTAATTAAATCATAAAATTAAAACTAATACTTTCATTCATTAGTCAATTAACTCAATCTGTTAATATGAAATGCAAGTTGTTTTAATAAAAAAATATCAAATTATTGAATTGAGTTAATCAATAAACCATTGATAATGATTAACTATTATTGAATTAATAACAAATTATTTCATTTAACCTAAAACTTAATTTTAACTTAATACACCTAAATCTAAGGTTATTTTTTTTATTAATGATTAATTAAACTTAAGTGAACAATCATAATAAGGTGTAAATAATATATTTGATGAGCATTTGTATTACCAATAGTAAATTCTCTAGGCACTAAGATAGGAATCCTTGTTGCTAACAAAGATAACTAGAAGGTGTTAGCTTAAAGGGGGAGCAAGAGCCTTGAAAATGTGTTCAATTTAATATGTTCATACCCTAATACAATTTTAGGGGGAGTGTTAACTTAAGGAGAAAAAAGGGTTCAATTATTTTGAAAATATATTGAAACATTGATGTGGATTTTTTTTAAAAAAAAATTACAACTTACGAAAAATTATTTGCTTTGAGAAATTTTTTAAAAAATCAAATCATTTTTTTGAAAAAAAATTCTTCAAAAAATTACCTTGAATTTTATTTTTTTTGTAAAATTACCTTGAATCTTTCTTAAATTTTTTTTGTAAGATTACCTTCAATTTCTTTTCAAACTTACATTGAAAATCTTTTTTAGAAAATTTTTCTTCAAAATTATTTTGAAAAATATTTTTACTTTATTCTAAAATACATTTTGACAATATTTTTAAAATTAATTTACTGAATTTCTTTGAAACATCGATTTGAAAAAACTCTTCTAAAATTTTCCCAAAAAATCCTTATAACATGTTTTGTTGAATCTTGTTTGAAAAATATGAAATGTTTCAAAACTAATTTTCTTCTCTTTGAAAATGTTTTTCAAAATTATTGCAAAATTTCAAAATTTAAAAATCTAAAAAGACTAAACTTTTTAAAAATTATAAAATTACTTTAAAAGGGGATAATTTAGAAAGTGTTTTTGAAAACTGCTTTAACTTATCTTTTAAAAACCTCTTATTAAATTATACATTCAAACATGTTTTTAATACTTTTTTGAAAACTCTCTTGAAAAATATTTGCATTCTTTGAACTTATTTGAGTAAAAAAATTTTAAAACATTACTTCCAAAATTTTTCTTTCAAAAGATAAGCACTTTCTATTTGAAGTTGTTAGGTTTTCAAACATTGGTTTTTAAAACTATTTAAAGTACTATGCATTTATTTATGCCCTTGTTTGAAACCTTGTTTAAAAAACTAAGGTTGCAAAAATTCTCTTTGCTAAATCTTTATTTATTCCCTATGCATTTATCTTGTTTGATGTATGCCAAAGGGGGAGGATAGTGGGTTAGGTTAGAACATTGCTTACCTCACTTACCATTGCAGACCCACTTGACTCTTTGACCCACCAAATCTTCTTGCATATGCCTTATCTGAACTTGAGCCAATTGTTAGGTCCCGCAGACCCAACTGGACTTCCTGCCAAATATCAAGTTACTCCTTTACCTATTTGGACTTCGTGCTAGTTATCAAGTCCTCCAAACCTCACTAGGCTTTAGCCTAGTGTCAAATCTCTATCTTTCAGTTTTGCATACTCGGTAAAAAGGTTAGATAAATAATACATCTAACTTTAACCTATTTGTCATGCATCAAAACTTAATTATTAGTATAACCTGCACCAATAATATATTCCTCCGAAGAGCATCTTCATGTCAATTGAAATATCATTATCGCAGGGGCCAAAGAGGAGACCAAATCTGGCCATCATTGGTCCCTCCCCCTCCTCTTCCCTTCCTCTTAACGCCATGTATTAGCTAGGCGAGCATCTAGGGGACCGGGTCTGACAAACTCGTAACTGTCATACCATTCCCAAGATGTCACACGCCTGGGAATATTTGTCGTCACCGCTAGTGAGTTCCTTATAAGAGGCAAATCTATTTCAAGGATAGAAAAAGTGATATTAGTACGGAGTGACCTTAAAGAAGGTTATGTATATCGTCACCTGAGAAGGAGGATGTTAGCGACTAAGGCTAAGGCGAAGTTGTCACTTGGGGCAACATGACAGGTTGAGACTGCATCTAAGACTGAGAGGGAGTCTAAGACCAAGAGGGAGTCTGAGATCAAGATGACATCTGAGACTGAGATGAAGTCTAAGACCGAGATGATATCTAAGACTAAGATAGAGTATGAGACCAAGATGACGTCTGAAACTGGGATAGAGTCTAAAATCAAAATGACGTCTGAGTCTGAGATGGAGTCTGAGACTGGTTCCTTAGTCGGACCAAATTTGCAGAGAGGAGCATGTTGGACCTTATTTGAGCTAAGTTAAATATTTTTCGGATTAAGTCTAATCCATCTTGGCTTTGACTGATATATCAACTTAGATATTGATTCCAAGGACACGTAGATGCCAAAAAGAGTCCTCCACGTCAGGAAGTATAGTGCAATAGTAAATGATAGGACAGACTTCTTAAGAAATGAAGATTCAAATTTCACCCAAGGTACATTATATTTGAGAAATTCAAATTATTTGTGATGGTGAAATAGACTCTCTAAATAATAAGGAACATTATACTTAAGAAATTCAAATTTTTGTGATGGTAAAATAGACTTCCTAAATAATAAGGATTTGAATCTCATCCGAGACATATTACATCAATTATCATTTATATTTATGCCAAGTTTAACTCAACCAATGGGTCAAAATTTACCAAAAATACCTTCAAAATTTATAATTTTTTTCAGTTACTTTAGTTATTTCACCAATAAAGAGTCAACATTTTTATACCGGAAAATATTTTTAGTAAGCAAAAAATAGAAATAAAACAATCTGACTTAAAATTTTCAAACAGGAAAGGAAAAAATTCAATTTAAGTTTTGCTTTCATTTCAAGACCGTTCCAAACTTAGCCAACATCTGTACCTCCTCCTATGCATCTGGCAGTAGCTTTTGTCCAGATCCATTGTGGCCAGTGGGTACCAATTTTGCCGCGTTTTTTCCATCAACACTTGTAACGGCATCCATGCGTTGGCTGGATAAACGGACGGCCGTGATCCCGTGGTTGACCAGCACTGTGACGGCGGCTATGGCAACCGCTCCTTCTCGTCGAAACAAAAGTGGCAACGCCAGCTGTGCAAGTTGAGATTGATAATTTTGATTCTTTCTTTATATATCGAACTCACCACCCTTCGACGCATCATTTCTTCTCCAATCTCCCATTTGTTCGGCCTTTTGAGTTTCTCAGATCAATCCATGGCGGAGAGGCACTTCAAGTACGTGATTCTCGGCGGCGGTGTTGCGGCGGTAAGTCCGGTCCCGGTGGTTGCTTCTGGATGACGGTCTCTTGCCTTTTTTATTCGAACTAGGGATTTGAGAAACGATTTAATCTTCCGATCGCGTTTTCTTGCTTTGAGGATTGTTCTTTTATGCGGTTGAATCCGTTTCTTCTGTGGCATGTAATCAAAGGAACTGTTGTAAATTCTCGCCCTAATTAGATTCTCCCTTCTGTGGTTTTGGCGATTAGGGATACGCGGCTCGGGAGTTTGCGAAACTTGGTCTCAACCCGGGAGAGTTAGCAATCATATCGAAAGAGGCGGTATTGCATCTTTCCTCCGATTGTTTGCATTTTTTGATTCATAGGGAAATTGAAAGCTTCTAACTTTGGTATTGAGGCACAATAAATCAATCGATTTTCTCATCTTATCGGTGGAAACCATTTATGTTTCAGATGGATTCACTTGTTTCATGTTAGAAGTTGTTTTTGAAATCTTTTTGGGCAAAATAAGGACATTTGTTCTGTTTTCCTTTATGAACTACTCAGGTAGCACCTTATGAACGGCCAGCGCTCAGCAAAGGCTACCTTTTCCCTCAAGGTATGCACTTGGATTCAAATAGGAAGTAGTAAATCTTGTTTGTTCTATTAAATGCCTTTTTCCCAATTACTGTCCTTGTGACCGTCAATTGGAATGGTCTGGATATTAATTCGTGGATTTCTGCTCTTCACTATTCTTTTTAAATACATTCGAATTTTAGTGAAGAATTAATACTCTAAGGCATCTATCTGGTTAAGTGCTCCTCTCAAACTCTAGTTAAAGGACAAATGGTCATCTTTGAAATTGTTTACTTGAAGTTGAATTGTTACTGGCCAACATGACACACTTTAATTGTGTGTGTCAATCACACAGTGTTTCTTCCACAAGCTCCTGTTTAGTATTGGGTACATAAATCCTGATTCTATGTGACCAATTCCACTGAGAAAGCGATCAAGCTGATTTGCACATTATGCCTGACCGATATTTTCTTTATCAATTCAATAAGTTCCATTAGCAGTATGTAGCCTCTGGTACCACCTTATATTGATTTTTTTTAAAAAAAATGAAATTCCCAACATATTTTCATAACTGTTCGCTCTTTCCAAACTTACCATTCTTTTGTATTTTTATGATTTGTTAGCTTTGTCTAATTGTTGTGGTTCATGCTTGGCTTGAAATATATTTTATCTCATACTCAACTATTATCAGTTTCATCTCTCTATTTTTTTGTGTCTCTTTTTCCAAACTAACATTCTATTCCCTTATCAATATGCATTATGAAGCACATCAAATTTCACATTAGCAAGTTTTATCAAGACTTCTTTCCTGCTATCACAAAACGTATCTTGGTTTATAGGTGCTGCAAGACTGCCCGGGTTTTATGTCTGTGTCGGCAGTGGCGGTGAAAGACTCCTTCCGGAATGGTACACTGAGAAAGGTAAATTAGTTTGTAAGTTTTTATTTTTATTTTTTACACTTCATATCAGTATTCTCATTCTGCAATGACCAACCAGTTAATCACACTGAAACATTACTTGCCCATCATTCCTTACATTTTCATTCGCCACTAGAAAAACCATATGATTGCTTTTTTTTGTAAGTAAATGGTCAAGAACTCATTTTGTGTGATACTAGTTCATTTTTTGTTGTCTTTTAGGTAATTTCAATCACTGCAACTTCTTTGTTTTTAACTTTCAGTACCAATATAGTTATTTAAGAATCTCTATCATAACGAATGTTATCGTAACTTTTTGCTACAGGCATAGAACTTATACTTGGCACAGAAATTGTAAAAGCTGATCTAGGATCCAAGTCTCTCGTTAGTACATCCGGTGAAATCTTCAAGTATGATACTCTTATTATTTCTACTGGATCCACGGTAAGTCAATGACATTAAATCTGCTTTCTACACATTTGTGCATCATTTCACCCCCTTGAGTCAGTTGAAATCTGCTATTAATTCATTATATGACCTGATTTAATTGGCATTTCTATGCTGTTTAGGTTGTAAAACTGTCTGATTTTGGCGTCCAAGGGGCAGATGCAAAAAACATATTCTACTTGAGAGAGATTGAGGATGCTGATAATCTTTTTGCTGCTATCCAAGCAAAGAAAGATGGAAAGGCTGTAATTGTTGGTGGAGGATATATTGGTCTTGAACTTGGTGCAGCATTGAAGGTCAATAACTTAGATGTTACTATGGTCTACCCTGAACCTTGGTGCAGTAAGTTGCACTCCAACTTCATTATCAATTTTTTACAGTAAATTAATTCATTATCAGACTCATTAATGCCATGGATACTAATGTTTGCAATTTTGTGACAGTTTACTGAATTCATCTAGAGACCAACATATTAGGTCACTCACCTTTCATGTATTTTTTATTTTGCAGTGCCAAGATTATTCACTGCAGGAATTGCTGCTTTTTATGAAGGATATTATGCCAATAAAGGGATCAAAATAGTCAAAGGAACTGTGGCTGTTGGATTTGATTCTGATACAAATGGAGAGGTAATTCAACTTAATCTCTTTTTTGTTTCATTGACTATCGTTTTCTCGTCTCCCTTTAGTTCTCTCTAATCAGGTGAACTCTTCCAACATTCAAATCTGTTGGTCTTTTTTGAACTTCTCCACCACAACATCTTAACCTATGTTCTGTTAATTTCTCATCCATTTAAGCTAAGCAGATATATCTGGTTAACTTTGCAAAAATCAGGTTACTGCTGTAAGGTTGAAGGATGGTAGAGTACTGGAAGCTGATATTGTTGTTGTTGGGGTTGGTGGAAGGCCACTCATTAGTCTCTTCAAGGGACAGCTAGAAGAGGAGAAAGGTGGAATTAAGGTGAGATCCACTTCTCTTTATTTACTTCCCTGTTTCATATCTAATTATGCTCATCTCATTTCTGCTAATTGGCTACAGACTGATAGTTTCTTTAGAACAAGTACTCCTGATGTCTATGCTGTGGGAGATGTGGCTACCTTCCCCTTGAAGCTCTTTGGTGAACAAAGGAGAGTGGAACATGTGGATCATGCTCGCAAATCAGCTGAACAGGCTGTGAAGGTGAACCTCCTTGCAGTTATTCTGCTTATGCAGCAGTGTTGTTTGCCTCCATGAAAAATAATAAGCATAGCATATCTTCCTCTTCTCAGGCAATCAGGTCAGCAGAAAAAAGCGCACCGATAGAGGAATATGACTACCTACCATACTTCTACTCTCGCGCATTTGATCTGTCGTGGCAATTCTACGGAGACAATGTTGGGGATACAGTCCTGTTTGGAGACAACGACCCAACCTCCACAAGCCCAAAGTTTGGTACTTACTGGATCAAAGATGGGAAGGTGGTGGGTGTGTTCCTTGAACATGGAACTCCAGAGGAGAACAGTTTGATAGCCAAGGTAGCTAGGCTCCAGCCAGCAGTGCAAGACATTCAACAGCTTGAAAAGCAAGGACTTGCATTTGCTAGTGGCATCTAAGTTGGTGCTGAAGTCCTAAAGAAGATTGGAAATTGATGACAGTTTATTGTTATCTACAATGGAACTGCTTTGTTCATGAATAACTTAGCTTGGTGGATGTTTGGATGTGAGAGAACAAAGGTTGATAAGAATAGTCGTTCAAACTGGTGCTCCTTTTTTTTCGTCAATAAAAATTTATCCTTCCCCCAGTGTATTCAAAGAGTTTTTTTTATTGTTTTAAAATAATTTAACTTATTTTCAGGAAGTTGGCACTCAGGTAAGTGAGGGATACCAGTCAACATTACTTGAGCATCAGTTGTTTACTTGTCTAAACTTTGTTCGACTAATCTTAGATAATCTTTTCTTTTGATTCACCTAAACATATTTAACCCATGCTGTGGAGGATAGAAAGAAAGTGATCCTCCATTCTCATCCAACCTTACCATTGTGTTCCACTTAGGAGTGTAATCTAACCGAGCTGAGCCGAAAGTAAGAGCCTTGAGCTCGGACTCAGTTCGTTATCCCTAAGCTCGAGTTATGTTCGAGTTCGATTTAAGTTTTAGTACTTAAACTTGAGCTCAGTTCGTAATAAAATTAAATAGCTTGAGTTGGGCTTGAGTTTGACTAAAAAAGTTCGTTTAAAAATTAAACGAGGTTAGCTTGTTTAAGATAATTAACTATAATAATTAATAATATATTATTATATTTATTATTTATGTGATATTTAATTCTATATATATATATATATATGAGTCAGACGGACCGTCGGATGAGGTAGATGGAATATTGACCGAATCGCGACGTCCCGGAGGGGGGTATGCTGAGATGACTTCTATGTTAACCAAGTCATCAAAAGTCCTCTGGTTAACGTTACCTGCAGTCAGCGACCGGGTCGCCCCAGTCCTTGGTACCTCGATGCTCGAGGCAGATCCAACGAGTATATAAGTAACAGACTAAGACGTATAATAATAAAATGAATGTAGAGTGAGTACGGAGAATGTACCCTGGCCCGGGGGGAGCCCTCGGGTGGATTAGTGAAATGGTCGGGACGCTGCTCGAGTTGTTGTGACCCGAACTAGTAGATGACTCTGAGTCGGATGAAAAGCTAAATCTAACGGCACCTAGTCGAGCGCGACCGGGATCCGAAAGATGACATGCAGGCCGAGAGATAATAGCGACATGTAGGCCGAGATATGACATTGGCACGCAGGCCGGGATGTGACTTCAGCACGCAAGCCGGGATATGATATCAGCACGAAGGTCGGAACACCACATTAGCACGAAGCTAGAGCACACCAATGGCGCGATGGCCGAAACATAATGGCGACTAAGATTCCAAAATATGAGAGTGTCGAGGGATTGGATCCGGCGGCGGGGGTGCCGGTGACGATGCAAGGGCCGCCAGCATGCCAAGAGAAGAGAGGTGGTGCGTGATCTGCTGATTTGCCCATGAGAAGACGACAACAGTGTTGGAGGCCACACGGAAGCTACAACGTTGTGCAGCGAGAGGTGGCTGCTGGAGTGGACACCAGAGATGACGTGGGCGGCAATTGGTTTGTGACGGGTGGCATGGTTGCTCGGCGGTGTCCGTGTCGGGAAGACCGAAGGCAGTGCTGGCCGTGGGAAGAGAGGAAGAGGAGAGGGATAGCGTCAATTTGGAGAAGGGAGGAGGTGGCGACCGGACGCGCCTGCCAGCCAAAGGAGAGGGAGAGTAGAAGAGGGGAGCGGTGGCTTGCCGGTGTCTGAGGTGATGGCAACAATCTCTCCCCCTGCGTCCTCACAGTGGCGGCGGAACGAAGAAAACAAATCCCTTATTTCCTTCACATGAACAGTGCCCTAGAAAGGGGTGCTATAGTTAAATGGCTAAAATACCCCTCCCCTCTCTACATACTGTTGGTGCGGTTAGCACTAACGATTTAACCCAAGTTTTGAGAAATGACAAATTAGGTTAAGTTAGTTTGTTGTTGTCTAACACTTTGATCAAGTGTGCAGGAGAAGCCCAGACAGGTCG
>JBBMJZ010018518.1:0-10869 GCA_037833815.1 Zingiber zerumbet | reverse complement strand
GATACAGAGAAGATTAGCATGGCCCCTGCGCAAGGATGACACGCATAAATCGAGAAATGGTCCAAATTTTTTTTTCCTAACCTCCAATGTCGATTTCTGCAGTTCTACTCTCGCAAAGGCTCCTTTTCTTCTTTTGATTTTTTCCCCCTTATGTTTTTCCTCCATGATTGGCTTTTTACCCGCGAACCCTAGCTTTGACTCTAATTCCCAGAAGTTTTTTTCCCCTTTCTTTGATGTTTTGTTGTTTCTATTTAGATTTCAGCATCCTTCTTTTTGTGTTCAAAACCCTAACTTGTGTATTTTTTTCATCATTGTTGTGCTTTTTGATTCTTCTACTTGGCTCCTTTTCTTGAGTTCGTTTGACAATAGCAAAGTCTAATTGGCATATGGAAGCAGTAGATGGTGTGCTTAAGAATTATATCTTTTTTAAAAAAAAAAAATCTGGAACGTTAAATAATTCGAGAAGAATTTTCTGTTGGCTTGCATTGTTTCTGTTTGAGTTAGAATTCCTTTTAGATTCTTAGGATGAGCGTAGGAATGGGACAACTGTGAAATGCACAACCTCTGCCTCAATTAAGTAGAACACTATTGAAGTATCTTGAACAGTTCTGAAACAAAATTATCTACTGACACCAATGACTGAAAAATAACTAAAAACAGGCCAAACCAAGAAAAAAAAGAAACTGAATCTTATGTGAAACATGAAGTATATTCATATTTTATTTACTTCCAAATTTCTAATAGATTATGTTGTTTCATTCAAATGAGCGGAATTACTTATCGTTAAGCTCTTGTATTTCTTATGACAGATCTTGTGAAAGCTGGTGATCGTTCATTTGAAATAGAAGCTGCAAACACAGGAGGAACCACTTGGATTTGAAAACTCATTGCATCTCTTCCAAGAGTCTTGCTAAAAGGTGAATTTTAATTGGGAATGAATATTTGGTTTCAGGACTGTCGGGCTTGACTATTATGTGTATAAGTCACGCTAGGTGAAATTGTTTCATTTAGTTCATGCCTTTTATATTCAGACACTACCAAGTAATGAAATAAGAAAAAGAAGTTTCCATGTGAATCTACTTATTACCATTTCATCCAATATTAACATTGACCGCTCATCTACTTCAATTTTGTTCTCTTTTGATGTTGAAGATTGTTTAATCCCATCAAAGCTTACCGGCCGCCGCTAATACTTGATTCTTCCATTGAGCTACAATTAATAAGTTTATCTTCATCATTTTCCCATTATTTTTGAGGCTGTTTATTAAGCTAAGAAATTCTCGCAACTGAAGTTATAAGCTTGAATCCGGATTTGTGGAGCCTTTCCATATTTGTTTTTATGATCTATAGCTGTAACATCACTCTAGCGTAGATTGAATGTTAATGTTGTTCATGTGTGTCCATCTAAAACTTAGAACAAACTAGGACTTAAGTATCTGTTAGGCAGCCAATATGAAAGCATCAAGATCAGTTTTGGTTTATCGGAATACTGATTTGAAAATTTCTTGTTTAGTCAATGTGCATGTTCAATGTTGCATCTACTAGTTTATGAATAAACATCTATTCAACTAGGACTGTAGTGGTTCTGGAACAGGCTTGGATTCAAGAAATCAGTATACCATATCAGGCCAAGTGTGAAGATGACCGAAACTTGTAGGCATATTGTTGTTCTAGAAAGGAAAGGAATGCTCTATTTAACTGCTCCAAACTTTACCTTTCCGTGCACACATAGTGGTTGTATGTTATTACTCTCTGTCCAATTTGTTATGTCCATAGTTTAAAAAATTGGTTGAGAAAGTTTAACTGAAAAGCTCCAGGTGGCTAGCTCATTAAAATTTTTTGAAATATCTGATACCTCTAAAAATGTAAATTTTATTTATGATATTCTCTGGCTCGACCGATTAAATCATCGAATCAGCAAATCCTTGATCCAATCTCCAAACTAATGCTTTCTCTATAGGAATGTGTATGATTTGATATTGAAACTAGGAATGGTTGATTGAATATCATCAAGGATGAACTTATTGCTCCCTTTGTTTAGTAACTGCTTAAAAGCTCTACTATTCAAGTTTCTACTAGATGTAACCCATTAATTGATTGCTTCACGCTACATGAATGCTAATATTATCAACTAGCTTTTTGTGTGAAATTCACCAAATAGCACCTGGTTAACTATGCAGTTAAAGATAATTAACAAACATGCGATCCGAGGCAATTAGGAAGATTACCTTTGTTTAGGATCCAATGCATCAGTGCATCTTACTATAACTATCAAAATGTAAGGTGTTGAAGTTGGTTGGATAAGGTTTATGCCATCAAGATCACTTTAGATATGAAAAACAAAACAAAAGAGGGATTCCTAGATTTTTTATACAAATATATATATATAGTTAGATTTGTCGTGCTGAAACGTTGTGAATTTACAGAGCACCTTTTATGTTGAAGATTGTTTAATCTCATCAAGTGTTACCACCTCTAGATTAATTTTGCCACCTGTATATTTATAGAGAAATATAATTAGCGTGCAAAGTGAATTCAGAGGGCACGGGCTTCTTTGCAGAACTTTTAGAATAACTTAAAACTAATATTGAAAAAAGAAAAGTTCAATAGTTATACCTATTGTTCCATTCAAAACATTCCAGTTCATAAATTATATGTTTTTTGATTCAATAAATTTAGAAAAAGGAAAGTGATATATTTATCTACTCTAAACTTTACAGTGCACACAATTGGTCTGTGCTATTACTATCTGACTAATTCGTCCATGAACCTCTAACCATCTCATGGAATTCCTGGTAAAGGAGCCACCATCCATTTTTGATACATTAATTGCGTTTCTATGTAATTTCTAATTTTTTTTTCTTTTGTTTTATCGTTAGTTTAACAGTAGTTTTCAGTCTATTTTGCCTAATTACTAAGCAGAGGCCTCTTTTTCCAAATAATAACATATTTAGTTTAAAATTAATAATAATTAATTTTGAGCATTAAATATATTTTATTATATCTGAGTTCATACATAAATTTTGATATACTTTATTTTCACACTTTAATTCATTTATAAAAATTCTTTGAAATGTTTAATAATTCTAAAAGTGAATTTTATTTATGATATTCTCTTCTACCTATCGAACTATCAAAGAAGTTGATTTGTTGATTTAATCTCATTTGTTCCCTTTAGATAATTCACACATTCCAATATTGAAAAAAGTTCTTTTAGCCTAAAATCCCCCTTGAGGCATTGTCATTCATTGAAATCCTTTGGTGGTGGGGATCACTCATACTGTCTATAAGCTTGGAAGATATGGTTTCTTAGTTAATTTATTTCAGGTATATTGATCAAGAATCCATCACATATTTGCAAGAAGAATCAACTATGCCAATGTTAATTGACTTTTATATCATTAGAAAAATGGTAATCAAGGACTTAAGCAGTTGCTACTGCTCAAGCAAAGAAAGCTGCAAAAGGTGGTGAGCATAGCAGAGGTGCTCAGTGATGCAGCATCGAGAGTGGAAATGGAGGTGAAAACTAAGAGATTTAGCAGATCATACTTGGTTCTCTTAAGTTATGAAGGCTACCGGTTTGGAGAGAGAATACTTGTGTTGTCATTTAAATCCCATCAATTAGCAGGGACGTTAAGGGTGGTTTATATGTGAAAAGCCCATGTGTTTGTCTCCTGCCTTATGTTGCAGCATGGGAACCAAGATATCCATTTTCTCGGCATAACAAATTGGATGACCTCACTAGTTATTACCTTAACGATTTATTCGAACTGTTTCATCTTTTCTCATTAATTTAGAGTGATCTTTGTATAGTGTTTGCTAGCTATTTCTTTGTTGAATAGGTGAAGATGCTGACATTGGCAAAAAGTGATGAGAGTAGGGATGACAATAGGCAAGGTTTGACTTTTCAATTCTCATGTAAATTGCTTCTATGAAAGTTTAAAGATAACTTATTTTCTTTACTATTTAATTGCTTCCTGTCCCTGTTATTTTAATTTCCATGTGCTTATTTGTATTTTGGTATATTTCTGTAAGTTTTTGGTAATTATAAACAATAGAGCATGCAATTCATAGTAGTATTCTTGCCTAAGTGCTTGATCACACAAACAAAATATTCTAGTATATTAGACTGTTCGAGAGATCTAAATCTATGTTATCTTACGGACCTAGTTAAAGAAATTAGCCGAATATGCATCCATTCTCTAACCTATGTTGGATTAGAATAGGAGTATCAACGCAAGTATCAATCTAATTGTCCACACTCATATTTTTGCTTTTTATGTTTTTGCACATGCTCAGTGTGAGTGTTGGTGTCCAACTTGGTGTCACCTAAAGTGTTGCGTCTGATGTGTGGACAAAAATAAAGTCAGAGTATTAGAGGCTCCATTCATCTTGCCTAGTTATGCTTTAATTTTGTTACTGGTACACTACTAAGAATCATATGGATTAGTCTACATCAAAGATAAGCCATCTCATAGATTGACAGTGGAACAGTGCAAGAAGACAACAGACTTAACCTACAAATGACAGAGTTGGCTTTACTAGTGAGCCATGATTTTTTCCCAATAA
This sequence comes from Zingiber zerumbet, assembly GCA_037833815.1. Classification (NCBI taxonomy): domain Eukaryota; kingdom Viridiplantae; phylum Streptophyta; class Magnoliopsida; order Zingiberales; family Zingiberaceae; genus Zingiber; species Zingiber zerumbet. The sequence goes on along the minus strand of JBBMJZ010018518.1, from coordinate 6,300 downwards.
ATTTCATGTATATCTATTTGCACATCTATTGCATGCCTTCCTTTCTCTAAAACATTAGGTTATAAAGATTTACTCCAAGTTTGACTTAAAATCTGGCTTTCAACAAGTAACTATGCACCCGGACTCGATCGAATGGACTACATTTTGGGTGCCAAATGGGTTGTATGAATGGCTAGTAATGTCATTTGGGCTACAGAATGCACCTGCGATTTTCCAGAGAAAAATGGACAATTGCTTCAGGGGTACGGAGCAATTCATTGCGGTATACATTGATGATATTTTAGTATTTTCAGAAACAGAGCAGGAGCATGACCCCAATATGGATATATTGCATATGGCTTCGTTGTAGCTGGTTGTCTTCATGATTAAATTATCTATCCACTTGGTTTGTGTCCGTGCATAGGATTGATTCTTCCGTTCGATGCATGTAGACACGATGATGGGCGTCATCTTGCCTGAAATGATAAAGAACTTCCGCAGGCGCTATTGCCGCTCGTTCCTGCATAGAAAGCCTTAATTGTACCTGCGGGTTTATTTGTTGCTCTAGTGTATTTTGAGGGCTAGATCTACCTCTAAGCCTCCTTCCGAGTCTCCGAGCAGCTTGTTGTGCATTAAACAATCTTCTCTAATTACGCCTGTAATCTCTTATTTGATATTCAACTAGAGGCGCCGTCGTAACTTCTGCGGATCCTTCTATTCTGGTAGTCATCTTTTGGCCTTTTCTTTCTCTTCCTTCAGAATCTTTAAAGGGTCTTTGAATACTAGAATTTTCCCTTTTGGCTCCTTAGGTTTCTCCGCGGGACCTATCGTCAGGTTGGAGAGTTTAGTGATCAAGTCTTCTGGTAAGGTGGGTGCTGAAGTCCTCCCTGTCTTGTGAGATTCCAATACCGCTTTGATATCTGCTTTGATATCTCTTAGGTCCTCAGCAATCTGGACCAGAAGTTGAATCTGCAGATTATTTTGCCGAACTACTGCTACGTTATGGGCAACAGTACTTGCGTAGTCACTTGGTTTGATGAAACCAAGTGCGGGGGGTTCAATATCCTCAGTAGCTTCAACTGCTTGTTTGTAGGAGCTTGAATTTTTAGAGAATATATAGTTCATCCAAAAATTTGTTTCTCAATTTTTGCCAGTAATTGCTCCATTCTTTGAAGTTTTTGGTCAAGGTTGATCGTCAGCCTCAAAGCTTCTTCTTCCACCAGCTTTGGTTATTTTGAAATTTCTGCCACAAGCTCTCGAACTTCCTGCTTTGTTAGTGGCTTATTTTCAGAAAATAAAGCTGTCAGAGTTTTTAGAGCAATTCTTAGTTTCTTCACTTCTTTTTCCAATTCTTGTTCTTGTTCTAACAATAACTTAAAATTTTTCAAATGAACTTTACTCAACAGACACACTCTATCATATATGACACTAATATTATGAGCTAGTTCTTTGTTTGATGGCCTTTCAATTGTTGCAAGATCAAGGTATTCCAGGTTCGAGGTGTGTGAACTAGTATACCATTGTTGAATGGATTCCTCCCAACGCTCATACATCTGAATTATCAACTAGCACTCATCGGTTTTCTCTTTTTTTTTAAGATTCTTCTATCTCACCTTCTTAGTGGTTTTACAGGGCTCCTTGCCTTTGCTACCACCGTACGTCTTTTGACACAAGACTCTTTTTACTCAAAAATACTTCCTCCCGAGCACTAGTTTCAAAAACCTTACTAGATCAGTCTTACCAAGGTCTTATTAGGTCCAGCCTCTTTGCCTTGAATAAGCGAACTCTATTCAGAAGGACTTATTAGGTTCAACCTCTGTGCCTTCTTATAAGTTTTAGTCAAGCTAATGGAAGTACTTTTATCAAATGGTACCTATTATCACACTTACCTCTTGACCTTGTATCAAACAAGCTGGCTCTGATACCAAAAGAAAAGTGTGCTTCTAACTTCCATATATCAAGAAAAAAACACTTAGTATATAAGGTTTTATTTGAAAAAAAAAAAGAAAAAAAGTAGATTTATAATCTCAATATTAGTGATGTAATTCATTGACAGTTTCTCGTTCTAATACCAATAATTTTTCACATTAGTTGAGAGTTACCAAACAGAGAATGAAGATGTGTGTAAATCAGTCCTCCCTTTTTTTGAAAAGAGGTCGTTCGACTTTGGCCTTTCAACTCCTTCACAGCAGTATGGTACACAAACATTTCTGATCTACTTGTGCTTTCTGATCTACTTGTGCACACAAGGATTCTTTACCGAATTAAAATTCTGAAGCAGGCAGAGGGAAGAGCTGGTACGTCCTTGTTATTATCAGCATTTTGAAGATATATATACACACACACGTTATCCTTCTTGTAAACTATCAGCATTTTGGTTCCATAAACGATTGCCGAAGCAAGGATCTAGGAAAAGTGACCATAGGAAACACAACAGTGAACTGTTAGCTGGAAATTGTTTGTCACGCCATTGAGATTTTGAAGGCAACTCCGAGTCTTCATGATTGCATTTATTTTATTGTTAGGAACAAGAACCTCTTTTTCTCATGTTAAATCTGTTGTAAGATAAAGCTCATTGCAGTGAACCTCATTTAACATTCATTTATTTTCCTTTTGGTACATAAAATGTTATGTGAGTTTAATTTGTATGTGCAATACAACTTGTTTCAACGGAGATTGCGTGATAAGGAGGAGAGTGTGTAAGGGTTTGGCCAATTAGGGATTCAAGCTGACCTGTTGAACACTCCAGACCCCTCTTGGTCGATGGCAGGCCGCCGACAATGTTGTCCACGCATACGTAGCTCTCCTCTGCTTTATTGTTATTCCTCTGTTGTTCCTGGTATCTCATTGCCCAAAGAATTTTTCTTCGTATCTATCTTGTGCAAATTGTTCTCATGACCTTGCTTCATTTGGGAAGTAGAGGTTTGGGCAGGTGTTATTTGAATATTGAATGCAGTTTAGTCCCACATAGAAAGTTCCGATTTAATGTAGCTTATGTTTATACTTCTGTCGTTCACAACCTAAACCTTAGCTTTAACTCTAATTCCCACAAGTTCTTTTTCCTTCGTCTTCATTGTTGCTTCTATTTAGATTTCATCATTCTTCTTTTTGTGTTCAAAGCCCTAACTTGTGTTTTTTTTTTTTCATCATTGTTGTGCTTTCTGATTCTTGGCTCCTTTTCTTGAGTTCGTTTAACAATATCAATGTCTAATTGGAATATGAGTAGATTGTGTGCTTAAGAATTATATCTTTTTTTGAAAAAATAAAATCTGGAGTATGAAATAGTTCGTGAAGAATTTTCTGTTGGTGTGCATTGTTTCTATTTGACTTGCAAATCCTTTTAGATGCTTAGGATGATCGTGGAAATGGGACAATGCGAAACCTCTGCCTCGATTAAGTAGAACATTATTGAAGTATCTTGAACAGTTCTGAAATAAATTTATCCACTGACACCAATGATTGACAAATAACTAAAAACAGGCCAAACCAAGGAAAAAACAAAAAAACTGAATTTCATGTGAAACATGAAGTATATTCATATTTTTTTTGCCTCCAAATTTCTCATAGATTATGTTGTATCTTTCAAATGAGTTAAATTATGTATCCTTAAGTTCTTGTTTTTCTTATGACAGATCTTGTGAAAGCTGGTGATCATTTGTAGTTCATTTGATATAGAAGCTGCAAACACTGGTGGAACCATTTAGATTTGGAAACTCATTGCATTTCTTCCAAGGTGAATTTTCATTGGGAATGAATATTTGGTTTCAGGACTGTTGGGCTTCACCATTATGTTTATGTGCAGAGTCAATTTAGAGGGCATGGCCTTCTTTGCAAAACCCTCCAACTAATATTGAATAAAGAAAAGCTCAATAGGCAAACCTATCGTTCTATCGTTCCATTCAAAACATTCCAGTTCATAAATTTATTTGTTTTTTGATTCATAACACCAAAATTTATGTCCTTTATTTGATGATTTAATTAATAATGTTAATAATCTTCATTTTAATTTTAAATTATTAACGTCCTCATGTAATGACTCTAAATCCTCCACACGTCCCGGGACTATGGTGACGCAACCAAAAGAACACAATTAATTTTATCAAATAAAATAATCACTCTAAATTTCAAGGCACCCTTAATTCTGGAATAACGACCGGACGAGAAGTTTCATATTATTTTGCTATTAAATGAAATACCGATTTAATAGGTAACATGAAATGATAAATTCTTATAAAAGTAATTACGATAGCATTGAGCATCAGAGACTGTACTTTACCATGACAAGTACTGAGTTTCACTTTAGCATGCAATTACGTTTACTGGCCGCAATTGCATGCGTTTAAACGATAAGCAAACCCTAACCAGAACAAACGCCAAGCTTGACAGCTGCAAGCGAGGGAATAAGATTTACACATTTTTGCCTGCGTCCAACTTAAACAAGCATTATTCATCACGACGGCAACATAACTTTAGGATACTAGTAGGTAAAAATCCGCCATCAATCAATCTGCTGTCCAACTCTGTTCGACGATCTCACGCAGTTTTCTGTTGTATTCCCGCTTGTTCTCGCTGAACATTCGCGCAGCTTCAGAATTCGCAGGGGAGTTGGGATTTGGATCACAAAGCAGAGACTGCAGCAGTAATCAGTCATTCTGAGTAGAAATTCTGTAACTCAAACAGAATAAATTTTACAATTCCTAAATCATTCAATAACTTTAAAAGACCTATTATGAAAGTTATTACCACGACTCCCTGATCTTGGTGGTTTAAATCCCCCATGGTATTACAAAATATTCTACCAAGTCCGGGTTGATATTAAGGGAGCAAGGTAGTTTAACCAATTTATATAAGCTCTACATCTTGATCTACATCAACTCATTCAACTATCCTTGCGTACTATTCTAACTACAAACTGAAGGATTCATGAAAATTTTAGTGGTATAATTTCCTGATGCAAACTGCTGATGATATTCAACTCAACCAGAGTTACTCCAGATTTTATTTTCCAATCATATCCTCTATTTTAATAGAATCTGCCCCTTTGGACATATCTGCGGGTAATTTGGCATTTAGATAATCATTCAGGTTAAATTGCAGTATTTTCTTAATCATTCTACTTGTGCAAGAGGATAAAAGCACTAAGAAATACTTCTGAGAGCACATCCAAAAATGCATTCTTTGAGATCACATGTGAAACATCTAATATACCCTCTCATAAAAACAAGTATTAGATCAGAAAATTTAAATAAAACTTTTTATTGAAAAAAATGCACAATCTCAAGCAGTTCAACTTTATTTCTTTATTGAATGTTAGAGGTCAATCATCTTTTTCATGCCTTAGATAAATCTGAGAAAAAAATTGAAATTATAGTTTGGATATGCTTATGGCAGGATCTCAGTCCAAATTCGATAGGGAGCACAGTGTTCTAGATATTTTCGTATTTTAATTGCATTAGGTACCAAATGAGTACATTGGCTATTGTTTGGGTCAAGATTGGCAAATCTTGCACAAAATTGAGTCAAACGAGCCAGGAACTGACCATGCTGAGCTGTTCTATGCAAATTAGGCACGCACCATTGCATTTTTTTGCATATTATACAGATGGCAAAATCTGAGGTGGTGATGGTGTTTAGGCAACTCTGGATGGAACAAAGGATGAAGTGGTGATAGTTGAGTCCACAATATCAGCATGGCAGGTCTTCAATGCAATTAACCCATATCAGGTGGAATATAAATATCAGATTAAATATTTTAGATGGTTCAGTCTCTTATCGTGCAACTTGCTTAGTGATCCATGAGAATATATCTCAACCACAATCCATTCTGCCAAAGATTAGGAATTGCTATTTTGGTTATAATAAGATCAAAAGGACTAATGTGCTGGTCACACTGGGTCCAGTTTGCAGATGCTATGACTATATTTGCTAACCAATTGACTCTGATGATTGTTTAGGTGTGTTGTTCAGACAAATTATAACCATGGGTCGTCGTCAAACTTTTGCATCATTGCATGTGGAGATCACAATAGTCCATTTTCATCGCAGGTGTGCTGTTGAGACAAATCATAAAAAATCAAACAAAACCTTTGCACAGATGATATCTGAGGCAGAGGTCTTCATCTAATGATGGCAACAACTCCATGTGATTCAAGAGATTTTCAGAACCACAGGCATGTTTCCTTAGCCTTCTTTCCCTACGCGCCTTTCCCAACTAGTTCTATGGGCAAGTATTGTGATCAAGTTATGTTTGAATGGAGCTCTAATTGCCTTATTTTTCTGTGCAAATCTCAAATTAATCATAACTCGTGCACCTAGTGGATA
>JBBMJZ010018499.1:0-10870 GCA_037833815.1 Zingiber zerumbet | reverse complement strand
CCTTGTTTTTCTGCCCTGGTGCAAAAAATCTTCAGCTTGCTCTATATAGATTTCCTCTTCTAAATCTTCTTTAAGAAAAGCGGCTTTTACATCTATTTAATGTATGTCCAAATTCCATAGAGTGGTGATAGTCAACAAGACTCTGATGGAAGCTATTTTTGATACCGGAGAATACGTATCAAAGTAATCAAGGTCTTCTAATTGTTAGTAACCTTTAATTATCAATCTAGCCTTGTACTTATCAATCGTGTCATTTGATTTCCTTTTCTTCTAGAAAATCCACTTGTAACCGAGCGGTTTATTTCCCAGAGGAAGAGACACAAGTTCTCAGGTATGGTTTTGCAAGATAGAGTGAATTTTAGATGCAATTGCCTCATTCTATTGAGGTTCCTCAGAACAGCTTACTGCTTCTAAATAACTTTGGAGATCACTTTCTAATATGAAAGTGGTAAAATCCATTTCAAATGATTTTTCCACTCGAGCTCATTTACTCCGTCTAAGTTCAACCTCAACTGGTTCATCTTCTTTTTCTTCTTCTTGTGTGTCATATGTCTGTTTTAAGGAGTTAGTTTTCTCTTGGGTCTTATATGGAAACACATATTCGAAGAATGAGGTATTTCTCGATTCAATAATTAAGTTCTTATGTATCTCCGATATTTGAGATTCAAACACAAGAAACCTATAAGCACTACTGTTATGTACATATCCAAAAAATATGCAATCAACCGTCTTTGGCTCTATCTTAATCCTCTTCGGATCAGAACCAACACTTTGACAAGACACCCCCATATTTGCAAGTATGTGTACGATGGTTATCTTCCGGTCCACAACTCATTCGAGCTCTTTTCTATTTTCTTTCTGAGCACCTTATTTAAAAGGTAATTAGCCGTAAGCACAGCTTCCCCCCATATTTACTCAGTTAGAACTTAATATAAGAGCATTCATTATCTCTTTCAAAGTATGATTCTTTCGCTCAACAATACCATTTTGATGAGGAGAATAGGGAGTTGTTGTTTTGTGTTTGATCCCGTGTTCAGCACACAACTCAGCGAACGATGATACATATTCAGCACCTCGGTCACTTTGAACCACCTTAATTTTCCTATTAAGTTGGTATTCAACCTTACTCTTATAGAGAATAAATTTCTCTGTAACTTCATCCTTACTTTGGAGAATATATACATATATCGTATTTTGTGTGATCATCTATAAAAGTAATGAAATACTTATTCCCATCATGTGTCAGTGTACCTTTAAGATTACAAACGTCGGTGTGAATTAGACTGAGTGGTTCAGTGCTTTTTTCAACGTGTTAAAAGGATGACCTTGTCATTTTTGCTTCAACACAAGTTTCACACTTGTATTCCAAGTCAAGGTGGAATGTAGGTATGCTTTGCATGTTACTTAATCTACGTAATACATCGTAGTTAACATGTCTTAGTCTACTATGACACAAACCGGAAGATAAGCATATACACAAAAGAGCTTTCAGCTTTATTTATCTTAGGCCGAATGGTCATTACGGTGTGCCTAAAGAGTCCATCATTTACATAGTCTCTTTCTATAAACATTCCATGTTTGGATAGCACAACCCTGTCTAACTCAAACACAATCTGGGACTCATGCTTTGCAGATAAGCGATCCGGATACTAGTTTCTTTCAAATCTCTAGAACATACAACAGCTTGTTCAGAGTTAGCTCCTTGTCAGAGGTTATCTTTAGCACTACTTTCCCTTGATCCTTTATATCCGAGGTTGCTAAATTGTCCATAAACAGCTTGTCCCCATCTTTAACTTCTTCAAAGTTATGGAGTAGCTTCTTGTTGCAGCAAACATATTTGATGGCACCGATATCGATCCACCATTATCTTGGATTGGAACCTATCAGGTTTATTTCAGAGACCATGACACAGAGGTCTATGTTTGGTTCCTAATTCAGGTTGGTCTCCTGTTTCTTCTTTAATTTTTTACACTCCGAAACTTTATGACCAACTTGATAGAATTTTTTCTTGAAATTGTCTCCTCTGGGTGTCATCTTGGAAGATTTGGTTTCTTCTATTTCAAGCCTTAACCGTACACGACCATGTTGGTTTTTAAAGTAGCCTAAAAGAACAATTTCCTCTCTGAACTCTTGTTGTATTCCTCAATTCGAATTCTTTCAATGAGTTCTTCTACGGTTATCTCCTTCCGCTTATGCTTCAGGTAATTCTTGAAGTCCTTACAGCCAGAAGGTAGCTTCTCAATGATTGATGCCACGTGGAAGGTTTCATTCAGCGTCATACCTTCCGAGTGAATCTCCTATAAGATCATCTGAAGCTCCTATACTTGGGTTGATCACCAACTTAGAGGCAACCATCTTGTAATCCAAGAAGCGGGCAACAATGAACTTTTTGGCCTCAGCATCCTTCAATTTGTATTTCTTATCCATAGACTCCCACAATTCCTTTGTCATTTTCTTTTCACAGTACACAATGTACAGCGAGCTGGCAAGACTGTTGAGGATGTAGTTTTGACATAGAAACTCAAACTCATTCCATTTGTTGACTGCAGTGATGTTTTCGCAACATTTACACCCTCAGTATATTTGGGAGGTTCCTCAGTCAAGATCCGTGTCAAGTTCAGTGTGGTCAGGTAGAAGAACATTTTTTGTTGCCACCACTTGAAGTTTAACCCAGTGAACTTTTCTGACCTTTCCCATGATTGATTGGAACATTTCCAATTTGGGCGGAGGAGGTCGACACAAGTTGAGTCTATTGCATCTCAACATCTTCTGCCACCATCTAAACAAAATGAATCTATTTTAAGATTATTGGATCTCTATCTACAATCTGCTGGAGGGACGGTACTTATTTATCTGTCAAGGTAGCTTGAGTTGATAATCTCAAACTGTCGGTCTGGTTGAGTAGGTTGATCGCTAATGTCGTTTGGAGTTATCCAAGTTCAAGTCGGAGAGTGAACTTTTCTGACCTTTCCCATAATTGATTGGAACATTTCCAATTTGGGCGGAGGAGGTCGACACAAGTTGAGTCTGATGCATCTCAACATCTTCGCCACCATCTAAACAGAACAAATCTATTTTAAGATTATTGGATCTCTATCTACAATCTGCCGGAGGGACGGTACTTATTTATCTATCAAGGTAGCTTGAGTTGATAATCTCAAACTGTCGGTCTGGTTGAGTAGGTTGATCACTAATGTCGTTTGGAGTTATCCAAGTTCAAGTCGAAGAGGGAATTTATCAAGACGCCAGTTCACCTAGTTGTCGAGTCGGCAAGTGCTCCAAGTACCGAATGAAGCTGATGTCGAAGACTCGAGACAGATGCTGAACAAACTCGGAGCCTGAGTCTGAGTTACGTAAGGAGCATCATCCGAGGAACAAAGACGTCAAGTCCTACAACTAGACAGTCTCCTTAAAATAGATTCGTTGTGCTTAGACATCTATCTTTCGGGATAAAATGGCAAGACCACGAACACAACCTAGCACAGATTGACGTGACGAACTGAACGTATATCATAGATATCTACTGAATAAAAAATTATATGATAAACTAAAAGAGGACAAATGAGGGGATTACAGAGAAAAGAATCTCTTCTCTGTTTCACAATTGCTCTCTTGCTTCTTCTGTATGAAGAAAAATTTGCTCACTTTGTTCCGTAGCTCACAGACTTGCTTCTGCCTCTCTTTCATGCTTTCTTTTGTCTCCTTATAAATGAGTGCCCTCGCCTGCTCCGATTCACATACAAATATGCATGCGTCATCAACAATCACACGTGGGCTTTAACTTGCAAGTGTCATGCTTGGTGGCAAGCATCCAAAGCCATGGAACGGAAAGTGGCAATTAGTGTGCACGTACAATCACACGTCGTATGCTTATGCAATGCCATATGGCATACACGTGTAATGACACAAGCATTCAAGAGAAAGACATTTGCTAAATTTGGACCGAGTTATGGGCACATTATATATGCCACGGCCATGATCCATTGCATGCATAGCATTCACACCAAAATCCTTGGATTGATGTAATCCGGACTTTAAATTCACACCTCCTCTGTCATCCAATCAATGTGAAACTAATAACCCACAAATCGTATTTTTATTCACATTTTTCCAACACAAATAGTTGAGATTAGCTAAGTTTTCAGCTAATCCTATTTTCTAGAAGACAACTTCTTAGTCCTCTCCTACATCCAAAAAAAACCAAAACTAGTTTGCACTAAATCTGACTTGTACATTTCAACGCTTCCATTCTTCCTGAACAAAGTTCACAATTTTTCACAATGCAGATAATAGACCTCGATGAAAGCAAAAAAAAAATAAATAAATAAAAATAAAAAGCAAGGAGATTCAATGCAGCGACACTTGCACTACATTAGCACCCCAAAAACCCTAGAAATTCTGAGCCGAAAAAAGTAAGCGACACAAGCAACAGAAAGGGACGATTGATTGATAGACGCCAATGTTGCAGACCATGAACGGACCAAAAACTCTACCTGAGAGCAAGCGATTGCGGATGTGTTCCGAGGAAAGAAAGCTTCTTGCGAATCCCCTTCGCTACTCGTCTTTGGTTCGTGGTGAGAACCGAGCACGGGCTGCCTCGTTAACGATGTTCCGGCACGAGGGAAGGCGGCGCATTACCATCTAAACCACTTTTAAGGTATTATTTCCGCTGAATAAAATTATCTTAAAGAATTTTTTTATAAAATAATTTAAAAAAATACATGTATAAATAAATAAATATATAAAAAAATCTAGGATAACACTCACCTCATGCAATTAATAATTAATGAAACTAATTAAATTTATTATTTTTTAATATTACTTCAGAATATTTTGCCCAGTAAAAAAATATTATTAATAATAAAATAGGATAAAGTAAAGAATTATGGATAAAAATAGAAAGCTAATTTTTATTGAAACTCTTTTTCATTTACTATGAAGAGGTTTTATCCAACTACAATACATTAGTAAAAATTAAAAGGATGTCATTTTTTTACTGAAATCGTTAAAAGGGGCATTCGATTTTGTCACTATATATTTTATTCTTGTACTATGTCTTTATTTTTAACGTTTTTTAGCTGCTACAAACTCATAACACCTATCCTTGATCAAGATACGAGTCATATATTATGTTATAGCAATATAGATATTTTGACTATATGCAATACTAATAATATTTGATTGTAGCACCTAAAATTCAAAACTCTTATAGAGTATAGAAATTTTATTTACTATCAATATTGGTCAACATTAACATAAGTTAATATCATATCATAACAACTATAAATTATATCTACTATAATATAAATAGTGATAAGTGTAAAATTTCTATAGAATCAAATCGATCATCAAAAATAGTTAATAAAATTAATTAAGATTTTTTTTTACTATAATATAAATAATTTATTATTATATTATAACAATTACGAGATTATAGTTCTTTATCCACAACAGCATCAAAATTAACGACAATTTCAAAAAGTCAAAAATATAATAACAAAATGAAACACCTTTTCATGATAAATAAAAAAATTAAAAAGTGTAAAGGATGTCCTTTTAATTTTTACCCCACAAATATTCTCATAATTAATGGAATAAAAGGTGGGTCTTAATTAGGATATTTTCAACATAAATTATTTTATTATGTAGTGAATAATACAGAAATTTGTGAATATTTTTTAAAAAATTGATTAATATTTATAATTTTTGGTTTTAAATTAAACTTTTTTATTCAATTAAATTATTATTATTATTGAATATGTTAGGTTAAAAAAGAAAATAAAAAGACATTAATATCTGTCCAGGTCGCATCCCACGTGGCCGCTTCGACTCAGCTGGACTCCCTACGTCAAGCTCCGCGCTTCTCCAGCGGCGAGTGAGAGGAAGCAGAAGGAGGAAACATGGAAATGGCGATCGTTCTCCGTCTGCTGCTCCTGGCGATGGATCTGACGGTCGCCGGCATCTCCCTCGCGTTTGCTCTCGTGATCTTCTCCTTCGTCGCCGCCATTCTCTGCTCCGCCGCCTTCATCTACAACGCCATGGCGCTCCCCTCTTAGACCCGATGCCGCCTGTCTCGTCCTCAGTCCGGTTCCTTTCAGTGCCTCCGTCTTCTTCGAGCGATAGGTAGCTCCGGTTCCCCCTTTCGATTGATTCGTAGCTGCTTCTTGTGGGTTGAAATTTTCTTGATCTTTGGTGGGATTTCTTCTTTGGATCTAGATAGCAATCAGGACAAATTTTTCGCGTTTCATGATTGGTTTTACTTTGGATCATCTTTTTTTAGTAGTAAACTCAGGATCGTATCATTTGATGCCGGTATTTGACTCGGTCTGGATAACCCAGACGGAAAAGGATTGCAGGAACTGTTCTTTCGTCATTCCATTGTGTGCAATTTGCTGTAAAATGGAATTTGGTACTCCGAGGATCTTATTCTAGAGGTGAATTTAACCTGATGGCTGATTCTTATCTATGCTAAGTTGTTGATCCTGAAGTGACCTCTTGCTGATTCATAGGAATGCGAGGTTTTGGTAGGTACTATAACTCAAGGAGCTTAGTTCTTTTGAGAAGTTTGACATAGTCTAAGCAATAGTGTAAAATATTTTGAATGAACCAAGTCTTGTTGAAGCTTTTAGATTATTCCTTCTGTTCCACACACTCCAAACCCACATCATTGCTAGCTCTAAGATTGGTGCAGTGTCTTCGTGGTTGAACCAATCCTCCCCCTACATTGGTTGCAAATGATATTTCTCGGGGATATGTGTTTAATCCGTGCAACTCAAACCGCCCCCTTGAGGGTGGAGGAGTGTGCACCAACAAGATGATTACCATCTTCTCAGCTGTGTTACAAAAGGTGCATTGTATATCCAATTGGTCTGAATTCCCCTTGTAGAAAGGAACATAAGTGCTGGGAGTTGAGATATGGAAAGAAGCCAAAATAAGAGTTTTATCTTCCAAAGTGCCTAAGATTTCCAAAGCTGAGTGGTTCAAGGGTCTCTACCTCCACTATGTCTATCAGCTAGGATGCTACTACAGGAAGCTTGGGGTCAATTCCCACGGATGTGGAAACTCCGCAGGTTACCTCACCCCCCTTCATACGCTACTATTATTAGGCAAAGCCCTCTGTAATTTACCTGTCTGTATTTAGCCGAGAGGCCAGTGATACTTGCCGCTTAGAGTGAGTGTTATCACCTTTTTGCCATAGATAGGCTGCTGCTACAGGATCTTTACCACCCAATAGAACTCCATCACCAAATAATTTCATCGTGTGGAGTTGATATATCTCCCGTACAAGTTGATGATACTCCTGCACAGAACCATGCATGCAAATCTGATACTCCAGCTCACCTATTCATTGATGCAGATCTACAATCTCAATTGAACCCCTCAGTAGCAATCATTACCAAAATAGTGATCCTACATTCCACTACATGGCAGTGGTTGCCCATTAAGGTTCACCAGAAACTGGCATTGACACTGCTGCCAACAACATATTGAAGTCTTTGAACGAAGAATGATTTGGCTCTGTTCTAGTCTTACCAAATCAGGAACCACCTCCCTGTTCTCTGATCCTCATGACAATTTTTCCTACTCCAGTAGATCAGCTCACTTGGACTTGGACCTCATGACCATCTAACAAATCATAATGTTGTCTAGTTGTATGTGAGTTTAAGTTTGTCAGCTAGCACTAAAACTTCATCTTTTATGACAAGCTTGACATCTACTTCGACTCCCTCCTTGTGTCTCATTGGAATCGACTAGGTTGGGTTGAGCTCAAAAACCTTGTGATCAAATTTTATATATATTAAATTGCATCAACCCTTGTAGCAGGCACTTAAGCTATTGTGAAAGAGTAACCATAATTTTAGTATCCTTAACAAACTCCAAATTTTGCATGCATCCTACTCCCTTTAAGTTCAACCCTATGCTTAAATGTGACTTATTTTAGGCGATTTTACATTTTTATTAAACCTGAATTTTAAACTTTATTCTAATGTCAAAAGTGGTTAACATTCTTACTCATATAGGAGTAGATTCAGAAAGCCTTATTTTGAAAGAACAAAAGATTATAAACTAGGAGCTAGATGAATGATGCAATTTTTTTTTCTTTTCTTTAGGTGAATATTTCTTCATTATTCCTTGTTTTGTTGCCAATATGGAGTTGCCACTTGTTGGACTATTCTCTACTTTGCTATAATCCGGCTTTCTCTTCTGGCCATGCTAAAGTCAATCTCGGCCAGTATGTCTAAATACTTGTTCTTGTTCATCTTGCAGGTCATGGAGCAGAGTTGATCAATACACTCGGAAATCCGATGCTTGAGCAATAATAAACTCCAAGTTCCTGTAGCTGTACCTGTATTCAGTTCTACGAACAAAAAAACATTACAATTAGCACTTGTAACATGGAACTCATCCACATTTAGTCTTCAATAGTACATGAAATCACTGATAGTATAATAAAACCCAATTGAGCTTCTAAGGCTGATGCTTGCCTCCTTGTTTGGTTCAACACTTTTGAGATTAAGTAACATTCCAATATTCAAGATAATCCAAATAAAATATCCATGGTGGGTTGGTTAGGTTTAGAGGCTTCAAGTTGTTGTCCTCATTATTGCTTCATCCATGTCTTCATCTATGATAATATGATAACAGCCTTCTGTTGTGAGATTTGGACAGACAGGAGGAGACAGGAATAGACCAATGGACCCAATCTGATGTGGCTCAGCCATGGTCCCCTCGATCTTCCCAAGGCATGCCAAGTGGCCGAGGTCCTAGTGTCCTACCTTCCTCTTGTCAACCCAACAACTTGACATCTGATGATTGACAAAGAGCAACAGGAACTTAAAGTATGACGTCATGTCTACAATTATTGTCCTTTGTTCCTTCGCATTTAATGCCCAAGCTGCACTAAAGCTTTTACGACAATTTTCTATAACATTTGAGCCCCAATTCAAAAATAATAATAATTTTTTTTGGTACAGAGGTATGCTCATCCTATCTGAGAACGCTGATGGCCGATTTATTAGTGATTGTAAAATGATGTTGGCTGTGATCACCTACCTGAGAATATTGGTGGACTTGACTATCAATTGCTAAGTTACATGAAGACCATAAAGAGATCTGTCGAGGCCTATGTATGAGAATTTGAAGGACGAGAGGTTAGAGGGACAACCAGGGAATTCCCTAGCGATGTCACTCCGATACTCAAGTTAGGATTTCGATGGAGTAAAGAAGATGAAGATGAACAATATTAAGAGGGTGTGAGAATGATATGTGCATACCTCTTCGTACGATCGTTACCGCGTGCTCGAAAATAAATGGTCGTTACAGCCTATTTATTTCAGAGTAAATAACTATATTTTCTAACATTCTCACGATAATGGTTGTGTTATCCACGCCCCCCATGAACAATGGTTCGTTGATTTAACTCTTGATAGTTGAGCCCATTTCGATTTAGCCAAAGGGAGTCCAAAAACTGAATTTGAAGTCAGGAGCCAGGAGCCGGGAGTCGGTAGTTGGGATCCAGAAGTCAAGAGTCGAGAGTCAGGAGTCGAGGATTGGGAGTCGAGAGCATGCACAACTTCCTTAACTTTTGCTTGTCATCCTAGTAAAACCATTGACTTTTTTAGTTGTGTCACCTTCGTTGATTACCCCTGTATCACTAATATCCCCTTAAGTCTAGTCGAAAGAGGCAAAAGTCTGACTGACTCGACTAGTATAATGTGGCAAAACATCTTTCTTTTATTCCTGATTCTTCTAACACGTTGCAAAGAGCAAATCTAGGGTGCATCCTTTATTAAGATTTATGCTTTAATTGCCGCCACATACATTAAATGTAGGACATGCTTTATCATCTTTGATTCCTTAGCCTAGAGGATGTCATTGTCTTCGAGGTTATATCATATTAATGTAAGGTGACCTTTAGCAGGGAAGACTAACTATCTATCTCAGTATAATGATTATTAGAAATTGTTGTAATCTATCTTTGATCGAGTAGTCGGTGATCTTCTCTTACTTTCAAGACAGTTTGGATCCAAGGGTCCTAATCAGATGCCCAACTATAAAATAAGATTGTGAGGGTTGTTGTCACTTTGTGAAACCCTTGTTTGTGTGTATGCCGATCTTCTTCATCTTCGCTTCAAGTTCTTTGTGTTTCTATCCTCGAGTAAGTCCCTAATCTCCCTGCTGTTGAATGTTCACTAGCCTGTATTTGGTCTCCCCTTTCCTTGCCAGCGCTTGTACCTTAGTATTAGTCTTGTGATGGTTGCGGGGTCTTTATCTACTCCTTAGTACCAGTTTGTAGAATCTAGTTTTACTAATGTTTTATTAGTTCAAATAAGTATCACCTTTAGGATTTCGGCCGACCATATCCTAATATTCCCAATGGTAACAACCATCCCGATCGTCCCCCTCTAGGATGTGTAACATTCTTCCAAAGTCATCTGATAAGTGGGCTACGGTTTCCTATTCCTATTTTCTTCACTGAGGTGTTTCAATATTTCTGTATTCCTTTGTCCTAGTTGAGGCCCAACTCATTCTGTATCTTAACCTGAATAGTTATTTTGTTCTACTTGTATCGAATTCTTGTGACTGCTCACATTTTCCACTATTTCTTTTATCCTATAAAAATAGAGGACCGAGTATTCTTTTTCTCCTCTTGGGTAGGTCACTATTTGATTAAGGGCCTCCTATCATTCCATAAGGGGTGGAAACCTTAATTTTTCTTCATTCAGACTCCGGGTCCAGTGTCTTGGCCAACTAAATAGCAACATGACTTGCTGGCACCCCCTTTGTAAAGGATAATCATCTAGTACGAGGCTACTTCCATGCATCCGAGTAATTATAAGACTTGAAGTTTGATAATACTTCTTTACTA
>JBBMJZ010018482.1:0-10870 GCA_037833815.1 Zingiber zerumbet | reverse complement strand
GGGCATGGGTCCACAGTGTTATCTCTCGACATCCTTGTAGAAGTTAGTGCTGCTGACACCCGGCATGGTTAACTAGAAGATCGTACAACGGAAGCTTCCATTGTCACTTCAGAGATATGCTCGGCCCATTACGGTATTATATCAGAGACACTTTCCTGACAAGTCTTTTCAGGGGAAACTTTGGAAAGCGTGCTCACCTTGGGAAGCCTGCACGAGCGCTACAGGAGCTTTATATAAAGGGGATCCAAGCATCGATGGAGGTAGGCGAGACACACTATTTGTTCTACAGTGCTCATTGTTGTTGCTCCGCCTTCTACTTCATTGCCGGTGACTGACTTGAGCGTCAGAGGGCCGACGCCGGGGACCCCTTCCCTGGCTCGGCACTGACGTAATCTGTGTTGTAGGTCAGAGCAGAGTCTACAGGCAATCAGCAGGAGCACCACATCCCAACATTCCATCTCATTGACTTTCGGGCAGGATCAATAATAATATTATCACATTTTTATGAAAAATATTGGCATCAAAATCAATTAATTTATTTGGTGGGAGTATATAATTTTTTTTTAATTATCAAAAATGTTTGATATTTTTTTGGACATATATTAACACTATCATCCAGTTAAAACATTTGCATTATGAAATCAATCTACTGTGAATAAAAATGCATTTTTTTAAACAAAAAATGAAACCTTTTTAATTTGTTGAGGAAGCAAGCATATGTGTACCATCTTATGAAGCCTTGCCCGGTGGTTGTCCACAATGTGATTAGAGTAACATGAGAGCCAAGCCACATGCATCAAGCTTTTTGGCCTTTGAAGTCAACCATTAGAGAGAGGTGAGCCCTACTTGTGAAGAATTCGAACTTGCCCAGAAACGTGGACCCATGTATGTATCCATTATGTCGATGGAAAGAAAGGCACAACTATTTGACATATTATATATATATATATAGTTCGATTAGGAAAAGCTAGAGGTAAAACTATGTTTCTTGGCTTCATGTACTCTAGCTACCTATCACTTACCAAGACTTTTAGGTTGTGGTTTGGATGATGATTACGGCCACATGTAAAGCCCGTCGTAGCTTGGGGTTTGGACTATGATTATGGCCATGCATGTGTAAAGTCCAAAGTAATCCTAGTTTCATCAGCCCTATAATAAACTACTAGTTCATAGTCCACGTTTTACACTTTCACATTTTCCAGTTGTGTTAACTTTTAAAAACATAATTTAATATATGAGATCCTAACCTCTTTTATATATTAATAACACGATTTAGATTTTTTAAATAAAAAATTCTATACTATTATGTTTTCTTAAAATTATTGAATATTTTAACACTTCTCTCAAATCAATGTATAGATGTCAAAAATGCTCAACTTATCTAAGGATTTTGAGAGCATCCACTTAGATACTTCTTTAGTAACGATATCAACTAATTAATCTTCTGATCAAATCTTTGGTAGTTTCACATTTTTTCATATAGTTTCTCCATAATAAAGAACCTATACATATCTCGACATGCTTTGTAGGATGATGTTGAACTAGATTATGGACTATATCATATGTTACATTGCTTTGTTATCACAGTATTGCTGATCCAACGAATAGTCTAGGCCTTGTAAGAGAAATTCAACCACAATACTCCAAAAATTCCGAAGGTCATCCCTCTATACTCAGCTTCTATACTAGATCATGCAGCAACATTCTATTTTTTGTTTCTCCATGTAACTAAATTACCACCTATAATGGTAAGGTATCTTGAAATTGATTGCCCATCACTAAATGCTCCGACCCAATAAGTATCTATATATACCTTAATATTTTATTTGTTTGTGTTTTTAAAGAATATAATTTCCTTTCCTTGGAGTTGATTTTAGCTAGGTATCTCAAAATGTGATTGATTGTATTCACGTGTTGCTCACTGAGATTATGCACGAACTGACAAACCTCAGAGCATAGGCGAGATCTAGTCTTGTGTGAGCTAAATACATTAATCTTCCAATAAGTCATTGATATCCATTGGTACCTGACTGATTTTAATACATTACTTCAGACCCTCCTCCACTCGAGTGTTAGCTGTTTTGCAAGCTAACCTACTAGTTTCATGTAGTAGATCAATGATATACTTTCTTTGAGATAAAAAATTCCTTTATTCGATCGGGGATACATACTTTGATATATTCCTAAAAAGTATTTTAAGGGGACTAAGTCTTTCATTTCAAATTCCTTAGACAAATATTTCTGTAAAGCTTCATCTTTTCTAGGTCTTTGCTTGTGGCAATTATGTCATCCATATATATAATTAGTGCTAATCTTTTTCCATGTTGTTCTTTAAAAAATATTATATGATCTGAATTACTTTATCTATAACCAAAAGTTGTCATGAATTTAGTAAGTTGTCCTAACCTAGTTCTAGGAGATTGCTTAAAACCATATTATTTCTTCAACGTTCACACCTTGTGACTTTGTTTTCTTTTGTTACCATACATTTTGGTGGGAGATCCATGTAGACTTATTTAAATAGTTCGATGTGTAGGAATGTATGTTGGGGATCATATGACTTAGCTAGAGGGGTGAATACTGATTCAAACCTCCAAGTGATGGTTCTATGCTCTTGCTATTGAACTAGTAAGGTCTAACACAATTAATATAGAAGAATAAATATAAATAAGAAATCAAACACTTAAAAGGTTGACACAAAGATGCTACATGATTCAGCAACCCCCAAGCTCTTTCTCCATGACTTATGATTTGTTGGTGGATCACTCTTGTAAAGCCACTATACCTTCTTCTTATCAGTCGCTACTAGAGGTAGAGAAATCTTTTACAATGCACAAGAGATAATAAGGAATACAATGAAGCTGTAAGAGAAAGGGAGAATCTCTAATAAGACTTGCCTAGTCCTATTTCACTAGCATTGAAGACTCAAGTGAGTTTCTCTTTTATAGATTTCAATCCTCCCATGTCTCTTGCTCTCTGTCATTCAGTAGCTAATTATTTAACCACCATCAGTTAATTGACCCTCGCAATCAAACCATTATTGAGTTACAATGACTCCTTTCTATTTCCCACATTGATCATCAGTTGATTGGAAACTTACTAATAATCGACTAATGCCATCAGTCAACTACCTAGCTGACCTAACTATGAATATAAACATTATATTCACTAGCTCCATGGACCTGATCGACTGCTCTTACAATCGATTGATCAAACCCTAAATTTCAAATCAACTTGGAGTGTTGAGTTTCTCATCCACCAATCCATTGGTCTTCAATACTGGTGGACTGGGAACCCTAACTACAACTTTCTAATGTCAAGTCCACCTATATTGAGTTATATCCTCATCCCCCATGGCTATAGGTCACTCAATCTTAACAAGTCAGCAAAGATTTACCATCACAACTTGACTTTACCACTCAACCATCTCTCATCATATTAAGTCCTACTTGTTTTAACATTCCCGATTACATCCCAAATGTTTTAAAAAAATTCCTGGTTCAGTCCTTCTGCCTATTTCATTGCTAAAAATAGCAGAACATGCTCACGTGTAACCACTCACACTTGATGTAGAGGAAGGTGATTGTTTTTGAATATACGAGTTAAAATCCTTTACTGTATCGTCTCTGTTCCGATAAGTGTTGTGGGTAGCACCACTGAAACCATTTACTTAATCATGTGCATCTTGTCAACAGTCATAAACACCCGGTTGGCGTCCAATAAAGACAACGTACGTTTTCTTCTACGTTAGGCCATAAAGTGAAACAATGAAATATTAAATATCATTCCAAACAAATATTATGGAATGTGAATGTGGTAGTGTTATTAATTCAAATAATGAGGCTTCTCCATTGTTTTGGAATAGAAAATTTTAAATTCTACCTGCAAAAAAAGAGAACTTTAATCAAAATTATTGATCAAATAAAGAATGAAGGGTCGCCATGACTGATGAAATTTCAATAAAATCAAAATTAAAGAAAAACCCTTAATGATATACTTAAGCATTGTCAAAGAATACTTATAAAAATGCAAGATTGAACTACAGAAATTCTTGGAGAATTTGAAATCAGCACAAAGAAAGACTAAGAATGAAATTCACTTTCATCTCAAATACATCGCAATCTTGCAATGGTTCACGGTAAAACGAACCAAATCATCACCAAGTATAAAAAATACAAGAAAGGAATCTGGAGATACGTACCCGCTAGAAGAACACCATTGATTTTATTCTGAGCCGCAAGAATTATGTATGTATTTGGGGAAAGAACGATGGGAAGAAAGAAAGAATGATGGGAAGATGGGAAGATGGGAAGAAAGAAATTAGATTTTCACATTTGGGATTTTGGGTCTTTTATTATATGTGAGTTGCACGTGAGCACGTTCCGTTACTTTTAACAATGAAATAGACAGAAGGACTGAACTGGAAATTTTTTAAAAATATTTAAAATGCAACCGGAAATGTTAAAATAAATAGGACTGAACTGGGAAAGTGCCCAAACATTTGGGACTGAATCAGGAATTTACTTAACATTTAATCAAACACTTAGCAGTCACGAGTCAATTAAATCATAATGTGTACAATTTGAAATATAGGATGTCAAATTAATACACACACTTAATATTCAACAAAAACAATCACAAACATAACCCGATGCATAACCAAATCAACCCAACCAACACAGGAAGATCAACCACATGTCAGAAGGAAGTTGTTGCCCAGAGGATGCCTTTGTAGGATCGTTGCGCTAGAGGGGGGTGAATACGCTTGTGACTTTCACGTTCGTATAAAAACGTTCAAGTTAAGATGTAGTAAAATAAGAAAGAAAAGAAAGAAAGTATCAAAGCAATCACGAACACCAAGAGTTACATGGTTCGGAGCCTGCAGTGACTCCTACTCTAAGGCCCGCATGTGAGAGTACTTTCGTTGGGCAATTCACTATTAGTTCCGAATAAGTACAAGTATGGAATTACCATATTAAGACAGCTGCAAAATGAAAATACTGACAACTACAGATCTGAAAATTCTTGTTCTCGATCGTCGGAGCAACGTTTGGGCGTCGAGGAGGTGTTTTCTGAGCAGCGCGCAAGAGTAGAAGTCGTTCTGAATGTTGTTCTTTAGCCTCTGATCGAATGTTGCTTATATAGACTGTTCCGAGTGCTTGAAACTCTTCCGAGGTGCTTGGACCATATGTCCCGGCTAATCAACGTGCTCCATGTAGGCTTATAAATGATTTTTTGGGCCCGGGCGCTTGGATCGCCAGGGCGCCTGCCGCCCGCCCTAGGCGAGGCTAGTCTGGGCGCCCAGACCAGTTTTTTTTCAGCCTTCCTTTTTTTTGTAAAACAAAGTTAGTCTGGGCAATAAACAATATATATAATATAAATTTGACAGCCTCTAACTTTGAGTTTTGTTAAAACTCTAGGTCAAACCGACGCTTACTGTTCCCTTTTCGGGGTAACCCGTCCTCACCTACTCCTCTCAGAAGAGTTTACCTTTTGCTAGATCGGTCCTCCACGACCGTCTGGACTTTTACTTAGCGTCCGAGACTTCAGGTCTTCATACTGAACGTTCGCTCCACGACTGGTCTAAACTTCCAGCTGGTCCACGACCACCAGGATTTTCTCCTAGAGTCCCTGACTCTAAGATTTCGCCTAAAGTGCTCAACCCATCAAGACTTCGCCTTGCCTAACTACAGCTAGGACTTTCCTGCAAGCTCATTCAACTTTGTTAGGCAACAAGTAACCTTAACTATGGACCCTTTGCCATAATCAAAACTTAGGTTTGATCGTTTGGTGCTCCTTGCACTAACAATCTCCCCTTTTTTTATTATGACAACCTGGTTCAAAGTTAAGTAAAATATAACAATAATATAAAGAACTTAAGCATGAACATAAGTGAAACAATTAAAAGAATTTATGCATAAGCAAAGTAAAAAAAATTTAAATTTCCCTTATGCTCCCCCTTAATCAAAAGTTATATGTTTCACTTAACTTTATCTTTCTAACATTTAACTTTTTCTCCCCCTTTGACATAATCAAAAAGATACTAAGTTAGCTAGAGAGAAAAGTAAGAAAAAAAAAATACTAACTCTTAAAATATTAGCTAAATACTTAGCTTTTTCGAAAAACTTGGATAAATTTAATTTTTAAAAATTTCTTAGCTTTTAAAAAAATCCTTGTAAAAATACTTAGCTAAAAAAATGATTAAAAATATTTTATCAAATATTTAACTTTTTTAAAATTTAGTTAAGTACTTAGCTTTTTGAAAAGATTTTTTTTTAAAAAAAACTTAGTTAAGAAAAAGAATATTTTTTCAAACATTGATTTTTCTAGATAGAAATATTTGAACTTTCTTTTTCAAATATTTAAAGTTACTTTTTAAAAAATAGTTAAGCTTTCTTTTCAAAAATAATTAAACAAAAGATTAAAAAATGTTTTAACTTAAAATAATATTTAATTTGAGAGTATTTAAAAAACTTTAACTTTGAGAAAATATTTAACCAAAAATTATTTAATTGAACCTAAGTCCTTTCACTCCCCCTTGATTAATGCAAAAAAAAAAATTAAGAAAATTATTTAATTTTTAGGGTCCTAGAGTCCAAGCATGAGAGCAAAAAAAATTGCAAATAGATATTTACTTTCGTTAAACAAGTGTGTAACCTTTAGCTACTTCACTTGGTTAGTCGAGTTAAGTAAGTATTCCAGTTAGATTTACTAACGTGAATAACTTAACTTGATCAATTTAACTTGGTATTTATTGCTCAGACTTATGTTGATGCATAGATATAAGCATTCTTAAGTCCAAGCAGTACCCTATGCATCTCACTCCATTCTAAGTATTTTTTATACATAAGTAAGATATTCCTAGTGTGATTGTGAGATGCTCTGGCTGAAACCTATGGGTACATTATTTCTAGGGGTAAATACCTAGGCTAAGTCCAATCTTTTGAAAATACTAGTTAAAATTAGGAATTTTTAATAAAGTATTTTTTCTAGAATTTTAAAACCAAGCTGATTAAAAAACATAACCTTTTGATTTAAAACCAAGCAACAAAAAACATAACTTTTTAAAAAAGTAATACTATAAAGAGATGATTTTGATAGTTTTAGTACATATTCTACTAAGCACATACCTAATTATCTTCTAAGTGCACTGAACTTAAGTTTAGGTAAGGATTTTGTGAACATGTCAGCTAGGTTTGACTTGGACTCAACATAGTCAAGTACAATATCACCCTTAGATACATGATTCCTTACAAAGTGATATTTGACTTCTATGTATTTAGTACTTAAGTAGTGGATAGGATTTTTAGTTAAATTGATTGAACTTATGTTGTCAATTAAATTTTTTATATTCTAATTGATAATCTTTTAAAGTGTGCATCATCTATAACAATTGAGATGCATATTCTCCTATGACTATGTACCCTGCTTCAGTAGTGGATAAGGCAACACAGTGTTGCTTTCTATTTGACCAACTTACTAGCCATTGACCTAGAAATTGACAGCTTCCACTTGTACTTTTTCTATCTAGTTTACACCCATCATAGTCTGAGTCAGAGTACCCAACTAGGTCAAACGTGCTAATCCTAGGG
Organism: Zingiber zerumbet; assembly: GCA_037833815.1. Lineage (NCBI taxonomy): Eukaryota > Viridiplantae > Streptophyta > Magnoliopsida > Zingiberales > Zingiberaceae > Zingiber > Zingiber zerumbet. The sequence goes on along the minus strand of JBBMJZ010018482.1, from coordinate 3,278 downwards.
TACCAAAGACCTACACTTAGGGTTCCCTTAATGTATCTAAGTATTCTTTGTATATTAGTTAAATGTGATTCTTTTGCACAAGATTAGTACCTAGCACACATACCTACTATAAATAAAATATTAGGTCAACTTACAGTTAGATATAGTAGACTTCCTATTGTACTTCTATAATATTTTAAGTCTACTAATTTTCCTTCAAAGTCAAAGTCAATTTTAACATAAGTTGCCATTGAGGTATTTATATTTTTAGAATTTTCCATTTCAAACTTCTTAATTAATTCCTTAGCATATTTGATTTGAAAATATAAATTCCTTCCTTTGTTTGTTTTATTTGTAAGCCTAAGAAAAAATTAAGTTCTCCTACTAGCCTCATTTCAAATTCACTTTCCATTAATTTAGTAAATTATTTTTAAAATTTAGTATTTGTTGAGCTAAAAATTATGTCATTTTCATAAATTTGAGCTATAAAAATATCTATTTTTAAGGTTTTAACATATAAAGTTTGATATATTTGACCTTGTTAAATCCTTTAGATATTAGGTAGGATGGCAGTCATTCATATCTGGCTCCTAGGTGCTTGTTTTAGACCATATAAAGCTTTCTTTAACCTAAAAACATGGTTTGGGTGGTTTAAATCCTTAAAACCTGGGGGTTGATTTACATAAACTTCTTCTTTGATGAACCCATTTAGAAATATAGATTTTACATCTATTTGGTATAACTTGAATCCTTTATGTGCTGCATAGGCTAGCAACATTCTGATGAATTCAAGTCTAGAACAGGTGCATAGGTTTCATCATAATTTGACCCTTCTATTTGGCTGAACCCATTTGCTACTAGTCTAGCCTTGATCCTTACTATTTCTCCTTTATCATCTAGTTTGTTTCTAAATATCTATTTAGTGTCAATTATGGATTTACTTGTGGGTTTAGATACAAGTTCCCAGACTTGGTTTCTTTCAAATTGAGCTAGTTTCTCTTACATTGCAATTATCTAGTTTGGGTCAAGTAGGGATTCTTTTATAGTGTTGGGTTTAATTTTAGAAATTAGAGCTATTTGATTTAGGTTTCTATATGATGATTGAGTTTGAACTCCTAGGGTTGGATCACCCAAAATTTGGTCAGATGGGTGACTGGAACTTATTCTAGAAGGTCTTAAGTTAGGGTAAATAATTGGTTCTTGTGATTCATTTGGTTCAGGTCTAATTTCATCATCTTCTGTATTTCTTATAATTTGACTATTTTCTTTGATTAAGTTAGGTAGGTTATTTTCTTCATAAAAAATTATGTTTATTATTTTTTCAACTTTTAGGGTATTTTTGTTATAGACACTATAAGCCATACTAGTTGTGGAGTACCCTAAAAAGATATCTATTATTGATTTTAATGTAAATTTACCTAAATAATCTTTAGTATTTAGTATGTAGACTTTACATCCAAATACTTTTAGATAATTTAAGTTAGGAATATTATTGTAGTATATTTCATACAGAGTTTTATTTTGAAATTTATTGATTAATATTCTATTTTGGATATAACATGTCGTATTTATTGCGTTAGCCTAGAATTGACTACTTAGGTTATATTCATTTAACATGGTTCTAGCGGCCTCTTGTAATGTTTTATTTTTTCGTTTAACTAGACCATTTTGTTGGGGGGTTCTAGGACATGAAAATTCATGATTGTATCCGTTAGTTTGACAAAATTTGTTAAACTTATGGTTTTCAAATTCTCCTCTATGGTTACTTCTAATTCTTTTGATTTTGGCATTTTTTTTTTCATTTTCTATTAACTTGCAAAAGGTTATAAAGATCTCAAGGGTTTCATCTTTGGTTTTTAAAATTTTTACCCAAGTAAATCTAGAGTAATCATCAATTATGACTAAGCAATATTGGTTTCCACTTAGTGACTTGGCTCCATGAGAATCAAATAGGTCTCAGTGTAGGAGTTCAAGTATTGAGTTAGTTTAATTCAGGTTAATTGACTTGTGAGTTGACTTAGTTTGTTTACCTTGTTGACAAGCATTACAGATTGTATTTTCTAAATTTTTTAAATTTGGGTAGACCTCTAATAATCTAAGACTATAGGTTGGATAAGAACAAATATAATAGGAAAACTAATAATCTAATATTTGGAATATGAAACATAGGAATTCTCATTGGTAAATCAATGGAGGTAGTAGATATGATGATTAAGAGAAGAATTAGTATTTTGTGTGTACAAGAGATAAAATAAGTAGGCGAGAAGGCAAAGATTATAGAGAGCTCATGTTTTAAGTTATGGTACACTGGAAATAATAAAGCAAGAAATGGAGTGGGTATTATTATAGATAGTTGGTTAAAGGATGAAGTTGTATGAGTAGTTAGAAAAGGGGATAGAATTATAGTCCTTAAGATAATAGTGGCAAAAAAAACTATGAACATAATTAGCGTATATGCACCACAAATAGAATTAGACGAAACTACCAAATCAAAGTTTTAGGATGACTTAGATGAAATATTACAAAATATTCCACCAAATGAAATAATTTTAATAGGAGGTGATCTAAATGGGCGTGTCAGAGTGAAAAATGAGGAATATGAGAGGGTACATGGGAGTTATGAGTTTAGAATGAGAAATGAAAAAAAGGAAAACTATATTAGATTTTGCGATAGAATATGATTTTATATTAGCTAATACATATTTTAAGAAAGAGAAGAACACTTAGTCACATTCAAAAGTGAGAATACAGGAGAGAAATCTAGTGAAAATGAGTCATAGTGGGACAATAGATGCATGCCCAACTTAGATCCATTTTGAAAATCTAGGTTGAGACCAAGACTAGATCTTAGTCTAGGTAGGACAGAATCTAACTCATAATTTTATTTTATTTAATATGATAATTCTATTTTGTAGGTTGTTTTTGTTATTAAACTAACTTAGTTTTATAGGAGTTAATTGCAAAAAGTCAATCTTGAATGAACAGTGCTCGAGACATCTCGAAGCTAATTGAAGGCATCTCATATGAGGCACTGGAGGCACCCTGGATCAAATGGAGGTGACCTCGCGCAAATAAGCTTCGCAGATCAAGTTTTGACCATTGGAGTTACCTCAAAGGTGATTGGAGGTGCCTCAGAGCTGATAGAGGTGTTAGAGTGTATACTAAAAGCTTAGCTTTTGTAAACATTTATTTTGAATAAGGAATCACATTTGGTTAAATTATCTACATTTATTTGTTAAGTATAGTTGTTCAATTAATTTATATTGTAGATAACATAGTGTGTGGTGTCACACACAGAA
>JBBMJZ010018450.1:0-10872 GCA_037833815.1 Zingiber zerumbet | reverse complement strand
CGTATTCGCGAGCTCACGAACCAAATATTGTCAAGCTCGAGCTCGGCTCAATAATATTTTCGAGCTCGAAATCAGGCTCGAGCTCGGCTCGTTAACTTAATCAAACGAACTTGAACGAGCTTTTTTCAAGCCGAGACCCGAATAGCTCACGAACGACTTGACTCGTTTACGCCCCTATCCCCATGTCATCCTTCACGTATACCTTGAAGTCGCTTCCCTCAGCTCTTGTCCTTGCTGCCTTGTCCACGGTCACTCGGATACTCCATCTTTCATCGAACCTGAAGCCATCAAGCTGAGTTATATGTGTATCCTGCAAACTTGCACAATTCAAATACATATATCAAATACAAGGGTGAACCTGACTTAAACCCTTTGTCCAAATATTAAAACACATGGTCACATGGACCATTGGGATTGCTCTAATAAAGGATATCCCTGTAATCGGACATCCCTTTAATCAGACATCTAGAGTATCACCTTAAAAAAAAGGAGAATTCTCTACTAGGAAACATCTAATTAGGCTTAATGAATTATCTCTAATCCTATGTAAATAAGTGTCCTATGTAATCTAGTAATTGTATGACCGGGGGCCCTAGTGATAAGGGTATCCTTTTAACCAGACTTGCTAGGTTATCTCTTTTACTTAGTGACATCGGATACCAATCGACATGACTGTCGTAGGATAGTGTTAGTATTTAGTTAGACTTCCTACATGTGCATAAGGATGAAAGTAGAAAGATAAACAATGTATATGAACATTAACTAGTATCATAGTGAAACTGAACTCCGATAATCGCTTTCCAAACCATCTCACATCCTCTTAAGGTCAACCTCTTTTAAGATCAATTCTCTTATTTCTCTTTCTCTCAACCTTCTCTCTCTCTATCTTCAATCTCTCTCGTGAGTTCACCAACGTCAAAGTCAACTTTCAACCGTCTAGATAACTTATTTTATGACATCTCTAGTACTTAATCAACAGTAGCAGTAAATTTGACAATCTTTTATATTACTGACAATGTTTTTGTGTACTTGCGGACTTGTAACACCGCTCTAGGTCAATCACCCATTAAGAAAAATTTATCCATTATTTCGCTAAAGTTAAGACTCGATCCTTAAATACTTGAGAATCTGAGAAGGTGTCCTGCTACTGTATTATTACTCCGGAAGCCTAAGAAAACCTTTTCATTGGAGCAAAGATGAAGCAATCACCTTAACGATCCATTCAATACGAAAAAGAGTAAATCATGGAAAATATTTTACTTTAGCCCAACAGTCCCAATTAAACTTCTTCATTAGAAAATGATGAACTAGGTAATGTTGAATCTGGGATGATTGATTTGTTCCATAAAAATTTTCTATCGACTGTAAAAATAAATTAGGAAGCACTTAGGATATACTACCAGAAGTCTAATATTTCATAATTATGCGTCCCATTTGGAGAATGCACTGGGGATCGAACGTATGGAACTGAAAAGGTATTGCTGCACTCTGTATAAATAGTGTATTCACAGGATGGGAAAAAACAGTTCATATTGAGTTAAGCAAAATGAAAGGGAACAAAAAAAAGTAAACAAAATGAAAGGAACAAAAAAGTAAACAAATGAAATATGAATTTACATGCATATCACATTATCAATATTGTTAAACTATATCATATAATAAATAATAAAAGAATTATATTACAGCTACAAAAAACCTTATAGTTGTTGTAGCTTAATTATTACTAAATTATATTATAAATTATTAAACTTTATCATAAATATTATTATGTCATATTTTATGCACTATTAAATTCTAGTTTAGATGCTACTGAAGAAAAGTATCTACCGTTCTCACAGTGGCAAGCGTTGTCATTTGAAGGTAGGACAGCACAAGGAGAGCCCAGTGGAATTCTAGGATATATAGTTAAAAGCCTAATCCACAACTTAATGAACCTTTTCATTATCTCTCTCGGCCACATGCCCTGTCTTCAACTTCAAGATAAAATCAATTTGCAGACCTTTGCTTCCGTCCCAAACCTCCTCCTACCAAACTCCAATATCTCCGGCATAAGCAAATTCAGCAATGACAAGTGACAACCCATGGCTCCTCTTTCTCTCCAGTCAGCTTCTCTCCATGCATATATTCAGGATAGTAATCCAACCCCGTTATGCTTCTTAAGCAAGGCTATATGAGTGATCCCATACGGTGGTCTCCACAATTCGATGTTGCTCTTCCCTACAAATTCCAAGCAGCAAGAGCAGCATCTTGTCCCTCATCGAGTTGCAGGAAAACGACCCGAAAATGTTCGCCATGGATTCAGTAGAGGAGAGTGTCAGTGTTCCTCCTGCCGCTAAGTTGCTAGTCGGTGTTTCACTAGATGGTGGAGAAAGCTCGCAGCTGCTTGCATGGTCTGTCACTGTTGCTCATCCAAATGACACCATTGTCGCCTTGCATGTTCTTGGTTGGTATCAGTTGGCACATCAAGTTTGCAATTATTATAAAAATTAGTTTTTTATTGGTTTCGATGAGTGTAGCAGTTGGGAAAGAAGAGAAGGGGATGAGTTTTAAGAAGAGCATGTTTCGCCAGGCTAAGGCTTTTGTGATCTCTGCTCTTGGAGAGTTTGCTGAGATGTGCCAAACTAAACAGGTATAATAGACACAAATTACTTAAACTGAGTAACGGGATGCAAAAATGGACGTCTATAGTGCGTGCTCTGTATCAGGTGAGGTTGGAGGCAAAGGTGAGGGCTAGTTCTAGCATTGGAAGAGGACTCATTGATGAAGTAGCATTAAATGAGGCCAGCTTCCTTGTTCTTGGCAGGCCAAGGAATTTACCAAGAAGGTGAGTCCTGTTGCATAAGTTTTCCCCCAAATTTTAGACTTGTGAAACTTAATCGTAATGAAGATATACAGCTTAATACTACAAACTGATCCTGTGATCACGTTAATATCTTTCTCTGGAATTTCAGGAACTCCTTTGAAATTTTAAAGTATTGCTTCGAGAATGCTCCTGAAGGCTGCTCCATAGTCGGCATCGGTTTGCAGCAACCTCCAAGAAAAGATCGTGATTTAGACTCGTCGACATGCGATGGTACAAGCAATCTATCTTCTGAAAATAAGTTGATTCTTCTCTCGTTATGATGAATTAAGCAACATCGACCATGGCAATGCAGACAACAGTTCTTTGAGTTCCAGATGGGCTAGCAAAGACAACACCAACACGGCTAAAGTTCTATCTCCATTTCACAAGCTCTTAGGATCAGCTTCAAAGAGGGGAAGCCAAAATTCTTCGACCGAAAGCATTTGCGAGAAAGATTCACCGAGGGGAGTCCTGGAAGCAGTGGAGGACTGCTCGAGTACATGCAACAGTGTGACTCCCAGGCGCAGTCGGGCCAGCTTCTGGAGGAGGCTGTCCTCCCTGAAGCTCTTCTTTCCTCTGTCTCGCTCGTCAGGAGATTTAATGGGCAAGGACAGTGAGATTTGTTCTTCTTACACTGAAGACTTGAAGCCTTCTTGGAGGTGCTTCAGCTTCGACGAGATTTTGCGTGCCACAAATAGCTTTCACGCAGGTGGGATGACAAATAAACAATTTGGAACGATCAGTAATACTTCATTGATAGTTCAACTCATATTAATTTCCTATTGATCATGGAGACCAGACAACTTGGTGGGGAGAGGTGGGTTTGCAGAAGTGTTCAAGGGGACCCTTCACAGTGGCCAGCGAGTGGCAGTAAAAACATTGGCCAAAGGAAATGGAGACCAGCAGAAGGAGAAAGAGTTCCTGGCGGAGCTTGGCATACTTGGGCATATCTGCCATCCAAACACAGCCAATTTGATAGGCTGTTGCATTGAGAACGGCCTCCACCTGGTCTTCGATTTGTCCTGCAATGGCAGTTTGGCATCAGCACTTCACAGTGTGACATCTTCCAATCACTCCCTCATTTCATCCTCTCATGTTTACTTACATGCGCAATCGTGGATAAGAAATTTACTCAGCTTCTCGCTGCTCCAGGTAAAAGCGGCAAGTTTCTGGAATGGCCAGTGAGGTACAAGATCGCCATTGGAGTAGCCAGAGGTTTGCATTACCTTCATAAATGCTGCAGGCATCGCATCATCCACAGGGACATCAAGGCGTCTAATGTTCTTCTCGGTCCAGACTTTGAACCCCAGGTGGAGCTTCAGCTAAACAAAATATGTTAGCGAGATTGTGTAGGCTTGATTCGCCTCTTCTTCTTGTTTCAGATTTCAGATTTTGGACTAGCAAAATGGCTTCCTAAACAGTGGACTCATCACTCCGTCGTTCCGATCGAAGGCACTTTCGGGTAACATCAGCAATCAGCAGATTTAAGAAGGATAGAGATTTGAGAATACATATGAGCTTTGTTCGTGTTGAGCAGGTATCTAGCACCAGAATACTTCATGTACGGTATCGTCGATGAGAAGACTGATGTCTTCGCCTTCGGAGTCCTATTGTTGGAGATAGTATCTGGTAGGAGGCCTGTGGACACTTCAAAACAGAGCTTGCTCGTGTGGGTAAGCGAACTAACACACACTGTCTACTAATCTGCTCTTAGTTCTTCAGCGACGAATCACTGCTTATGTATTCGAATGTCGATCAGGCAAAACCGCTAATGGAGTCGGGAAAAATAGATGAACTGGCTGATTCTAAACTTGGAGGTAAGTATGAAAGAGATCAGATGCAGAGACTAGTTCTTACAGCCTCCTATTGCCTGAGACAATCATCGTTTTGGCGGCCATCAATGACGGAGGTTAGTTAGCCTCGATCGCTCAATGCCTGTTCGATCTTCGTCACCTACGTGAATTTGCTGAACATATTGATAGGAAATTCCAGGTATTGGATCTGTTGAGGAAGGACCATGATTCTGCGGAATCACTGATTTGGAAGATCCCTGAGTCACAGGTGGATGAGATGGCTGATTACGCTTCGGCAGCAGACTGTTATACCGATGCCTAGCATCATTTATATTTTGAGATTTGATTTCTTTGCTTGCGTTCTGTGTTATTTAATTTAGAGCTTGACTTGTAAATTATTTGATCATGATTAGTGTGCGTATTGCTTCATCAGACCACCAATAAGGAAGGAATTCATATCGAAAAGAGTTCGCAAAGTGTTTTAAAAAAAAGGCATGGAAGAGAAAGCGCTTAAAAAGTTGAAAAGCCCTCCAAAAATGAACATCAAGATTCGCGTGCCGACGGCATCGGAAGGTTACATACAGTTTACAGCTTAATTTAGGTATATAATAATCTATATAAAGCGGAAGAGGGGAACTGAGAGAGGAATATCGTTACATCTTAAAAGTTACAAGCGGCGATCGATCGCCCTCAAAACGATGGGACGACGCCGTAGGCGGAGTCCGCCATGAGCGCAGCGGCGGCGGCGGCCGCGGAGGAGTAGATGCGGTCGACCTCCGCGTCGATGTCCGTTCGCTTGGCGAACCGCCCCTTGATCCGCGGCCGCGTCTCCGCGTACGCCTTCCTCGACGCGTACCGGATCGTCTTCTCGAATCGACGGTTCTTCCTCTTCTCGCGGTATCGCATGACCCTAGTCTCACGATCCATTTGCGCTGCTGCCTTCCCGGCAGCTCCGGCGTAGGGATCGTTCGCGTCCGCCATCACGCTGCCATCCGGTACCACGCCGACCTCCGAAGACGACATCTGCTCAGTTCCAGGAAAAGAATCAGGCGGGTAAGTATTATACAATAAGAAAATTATGATAGATCTGAGGGTTTCTTGTGGATTTACGCTGTGGCTAACGGAGTGGGTGGTGTGGGAACTGTAGGAGGCCTTGGACGCAGCAAAATCGAGTTCTATACAGCCACCCGCAGGGAGCTGGAAGGACGGAAGAGCCGGGGCTCCGCCATCAAAACTGGCAGCCTTGTTGTGGACGGGGACGACGCTGTCCGACTGGTGGAATCGAGCGTCCATCGAAGTGGCGTACTCCAGATCCAGGTATGGATCTACATCTGAGAAGAAATAATCAGTTGATTTGAGTTCAGCCGCCCCGATCAAGCTCTTGAAGTTAGAATGCCCTTGGGATGAGAGGAGCCAGGAGGCTGCAGCCGCATCGACGTCTTGGGCCGCCTCGTTGTTGCTATCGCCCAGGATAGCCGCTTCGCCGACGGGGAACCAGCCACCGCCTGTGTCAGCAGCGGCGGCGGCGGTAGCAGTCGAGGGTTTGATGTGAGCGTCTGAGAGTGGCTCGACGAAGGGTACGACCGGAGCGCGTTCATGGCGGCTAGCGAGGGGGTTGGCGGAATGGATGTCGGCATCGCAGGCGTCGCATAGCGCGGCGGCGTCCGCCTTGCAGGTGACCACAGCCGGCGACTGCTCGCAGACCTCGCACATCCAGACGCGCTCGTGGTGTGACGCCAAGCTGTGCACGCGTGCGTCACACCCGCGGCAGAGGTACGCCACGTCCGCTCGGCAATAGACCACCGCCGCGGTCGCCTTGCACGAGTCGCACCGCCGCGCGTCCAGCGCCGCCCAATATCCTCCCTTTCCTTCCGCCTTGCTTTCCATCCCTCTAATTTTTTTATCCTCTGCTTCTTCTTTCTTCTTCCTCTTCTTCAGTTCTTCTGCCGGTGTTGAATTGTGTGATTTGGCCGCTTAGTTTACTCGTTTTAAGAGGCTAAAGATTGCTTGGGTGCTGCCTCATTAGCTGCCGGGGGCAAATTTGGCAGCTTAGCGTCCTCTCTGACGACGCTGATGACGTCATTACGACCCTATTCTTGATCCGCTCCAGTCTCTCCAACACGCTTCGCTCTCACCAACTTCTGTCTCTCCCCTTAACCGAACATCGGAGCGTCAGCATTTGCTGTTGCAGCATAACGGTATTGCTACATTTGCAGACGATCCGGGAGGGTAGAGCCTCGAGCTGGATGGCTAAAAGGCAACGGGACCCACGCTTTTATTGGTTGAGGGACCGAAGGGTGGTGGGGCGTGGGGACCGCCCTTTTTGGGTCGACATAATCGTCCAGTATCGTTTCTCCTCTGCTCTCGCTGTCACGGATTAATTACTTGGCATCAACTTTTTGGAGGCCTCGGTGTCAGGACAGGTATTGCCAGACCACTTTGCGTCCTCCGATCAAAATTCGACTGTGAGGATGTGTCAATGAAGAGCTCTCTTTCGCCATTTAGCCAATGGCGAATTGGTAATTAGAGTCCCATCTCCCTAAAAGTACTCTTTTAAAAATTATAACAAGTACTAAGCTAGTATTAGGCCACGTAGGGCGAGAACCATTTTTATAATAATTATTAAGCAACTGTGTTAAAATTTCCTTAACCACCAGGTTTGCCTCGCCAAAGCACGCTTTTGATAACGACCTTAAGGGCCTCCTTTCTATGTTTCTTCCTGCCATGTTTTACACATCTACGTCCTGTTTTTCCCAGCATACTGATTAATCGATTTCATTAAATATTTTCTTTTAAAAAATAGTTCATGGAGAACGCCGTTCGATCCTATTCTATTCCGTCTCCCTCAAACTTTTATCGTGTGCGATCGCCAAAGACTTTGGGCAATCTAATCTTCTAGACGATTTCAATTGAAACTTAAACTTCTATCTCTCCGAGGTCTCCTTTGTAATGATAGAGGTTCGAATTGCTTGTTTGAAAGAAAAATTAGACAAGTGTTTCCTTAGTTGCTATTGCTATGTTACGAAATATATATTGGATATTGCCTGACACATTCTTTGAAGATTATTTAACTATATTTCTTAATATTAAGTTCATACTAACATTTTAAAATGTAATTATTATATTATCAATTAAGTTTATTATTTTTTTATTTTTTTAATAAACTAAGGTAGGCGAGTCACCTACTTATTATTGGATAAGAGTCTCTCGACTATTAGTGCATATATATGTATGTGTATGTATCGTCACATTAGGATGGTCAGTTCTCCATGCGCTTTTCAATTGTCTAAGATAAGTAGTCATCTGTGATTTACCTTTTCTATGTTGACCTGGGGATGAGCTTACGGAGGCGCTAGGGCGAAGAAATCGTTTTTTTTGCCACCATGTATATATACATATCTCACAATCTACAAAATAACAATTGTCAAGAGAAATAGGTTTCAACTGATATGAACCTAAAACTGCTATGATTAGTTATAAAGTTAATTGAAACTTCCTATTGTGACATTATTGTTCATGCTTCATTAGAGTTTATCAAGTTTGATTCTTTTCCTATCTATTAATTGTTAAATTCAATGAATGCATATATGCCTCCATTCAGAAATGGATCAAGGGGCTTTTTAATCTTTCAACTATGAAGATAATGTTATTTCTTTGCTATCAAAACGTTCCATACATTTTCTTGAGCTAGAGTTTTTATAAATCTACATAGAGTATTATCTTCATATTTAAAAAAAAAAACTATTATAATGGTATTTTTTTCACAATCGGTAACAAAATATTTATTCATATTTATAATTTTTTATTTCTATATTGTTGTTGTGCAAAACATAATTTAAAGACGTACTTTCAGGATAATTTAAGGTCAGTATATATTCAATTGGCATTTATCTTAAAATCATCAATGAGGTTCTATTACTGCTCTCAGGACATAGTTGGGTCAATTATCATATGGTAGACTTATAGAATTAAGTAAGGATCGAATCTCGACAAAGCCACAGAAATATCCTCTTATGTGGTGGTTTATTTCAGTTTCCTGATTTACTCTCACTTAATGGTGTAAATATCCATGAGGGCCACTAGGGTGACAGATTTTATCTTTTTGCAGAATGAGATTCTATTGTTGCATTCGCGTGTTGACAGGGATAATACTTGTATGGATCTTTGCTCTGATAGATCTCGGGGTCAATTCCCAATAAGTATAAATTATCTTGTTGGATGTCTGACCGAAGTCAATTTGTGAATGACAATTTAGTTACAAATGAGTAAGTAGTGATTTCAACTTTTTGATGTGGTTTTGTTTATATATATTGGGAAGTAATAAAATCCATTAGTTTCGTAGTGTAAGCTTGCTAAATGCCTATCATTAATAAAATACATGTTCTTAGATTTAAGATAATTGTGTCTCTTAATAAAGACACCGAGATTAAAGAAGAAGCTTCTTTCTAGTTTAGCTATTTTACTGCCTATTGTATAAAAATATTCTAGTGTTTGTTTAAATAATGATTTTATAAAATAAGATGAATTTATTTACTTCCGAAATGTGAGTCTTAAGATTGTCTCATAAGTTGTCATAACAAATCTAATATGGGTATGTAAATAGTTTTTACAATTACCTTGTTTGGTGTAAACCTGCATAATGTTTAAAAAATTGATATTTGTTGATTTATTTAGCCTGCAATTTTCTGATTGAGTTTTTTTGCACTTGAAACATGAATTTTATAATTTATTTGTTTTAATTGTAAGCTTGATATTAAAGATGACATTAAATACATGGACTCCATGATATTAACATCTTTAATTTCCATGTTGTGGGGCGTCGCGCGGAGACTGATAAGGCTGGAGGAAAATGACAAAACAGGTATGACTTTGGATAAGCTCTGAGGTTCCCCGTGGATTAGGATGCCTAGGAGATTGCGTTTACATTGGATGATAAATTTGGGGAGACAAGTCACATTAAGCCGCATCACCTCATATCTCAAGTTTTTTTGTTTTTTTTTTTTTTTTGCCACATCAAAGTGCATTAATATCGCGCAACTAAAATATACTAGATTTCTGGATTATACCCTCAATCTTTTAGTCATTCAGCTGTTGATTATAAATTCATCCGTGGTATATTCTCTTGATATAACTTATGGACGGATTACTAGAGACATGAGACCTTTTACTACAGTCAGATGGATATTTAAAATGACTCTTATGCCCTCTAAGGATCTCTTTAAAAAATAAGATAGATTTACTATCTTAGAATCAACTTTTAACCATTAGATCAGAGATATCGTACGTCCACCCTCTCTGCACTATGCCCAGAGGCACCAAGTATCACTTTATGATTTAATATAGTCACGTTCTTCAATTTTGACCGATACAATTAAAACATTACTTGCAACGTGAATCCACTTGATTGTTTTCTTGGTCTACTAGTGATGTTTATTCCAGAAAGTCACAGATCAAACTCTGTTCCTGAAACCTCTTCTTAACTTTTCCTTTTCACGAAATGAAAGATTATGGTTGGTCAATGTTTGCAGCCCAGGGACACCTAATAATTAGGTTCTATAGGTCGGTTTGACGTTAGCATCTACTTTAAGTCCAAAGGAAATTAAACATGGTTACTCTTCATTAAATTTCAAATTGGTAACAAAATTTGATTTAACCTTTTGCCTTTTTAACTTAGACAGATTTCTTTTTTGTAAGCACAGTAGCTTGCTTGCCCAGTTATGGACAACCATGCACTGGAGCCCTTGCCTAAGTGTTTTTCTGGAAAATTAATTCATGACCAATCCAATATATTTTAAAGAGTCATAACTTTTGATTTAGTATTTAAAATCAGACTCTGTCAGTATTTACACGTACAAAATTTAAAGATCTATGTTTGTTATCAAAGAATCCGTAAACACAAAGTTTCGGACTCAAAAATACTGTTTAGACATTTTTCTGAGTCTTCGAAGATCTTTTTGCTATTTTTAGTAATTTTCATTTTTATGATATTTAGGGTATTTTTGTTTTTTTAGTATTTATGGATTAGAGTTTATCTATATCAACGTCCTGTTTTATTAATTTATTTTTGTTAATTTTTTTTTCTGATAAGCTTCTTTACTAGATAGGAATCAAGATTTATATATATATATATATATATATATATACAAAGATGATATGCTGCGCGCCCGCACAATGCGCGACTGTGCGCGCGCGCAGCATATCATCCGTTTAATTTTTTTTTAATTTTTGAGTTTAAAA
>JBBMJZ010018435.1:0-10872 GCA_037833815.1 Zingiber zerumbet | reverse complement strand
GAACACCATCCGCAACACAAGGCATTCTGCGAGTTGTCTCATCATCTTGGATTAGGTGAGGTTCCAGCCGAGCCTCATTGAGATGAAGGTGCCGAAAAAACCACATTGAAGCTCGCTACGGCAGAGAACTACTATAACGATATAATGATGCCTGAGTACATGGTATGTTACAAACATAATGTGAACATCGCAAAACAAATATTTATCACAAAGAAAAACATTGAAAATATGATTGTCACTTTGTTTTCATCAATTTTAAAAAAATATTTTACCCGCGCAAAGTAAAATTTTATCTTTTATTTATAGCTTTTACATATATAAATCTACTAGCAACATCTATTCCATATGACTGATATCTCAAGAGTATCAGAACATCTAGTTAATGAGTTTCATTTAACAAAAAAGATCGAAGGGCCTGGGCCCTGGAGGCTTAGAAACTAAAAGGAAGGTATTACAAACTTAATTTCTGGTTTCTGGAAACTGCATGTGTCCTTGGGCATTTGATCTTGTTGCTCAAGAAGGGAGTTTCTTATCTCTGGTGCCAGTTTAGAATGCCCAGTTCAGAAGCGAAAGAAAGCTGAAAGATCATTAGAGTTCCTTCTCGCTGTACTTCCTGAAACCAAGCTTCAACTGAAGACATCGAATTAGTGAGAGAAAAGCAAAGAGGGTGATTACTGTGAGAACCAGAAAGTCATTTCATTTGTCTACATTTCCATCTACTAACAAATTAAGATGGTAATTTATGGATGCACTTGCAGATGTGGAAAGGAAAAAATGTGAAATGAATAACAAATGACACAAACCTGAGAGTTTAAGTGAAAGGTGGAGACTCAGGTTCAGAACTTGTAATGGATGTGAACAAAGATGCAGTATCCTCCCTTGACATTGGAGGGAAGTTCAACGATGTGCAGGACAGATGCCGTATCTCCTTGGAGTATGCATCAGAATCGCGAGAACGGGAATGGAGAAGAAACAACTCAGGGATTGCACTGTTCATGGAGCCATTTGCATTTGGCTTCCCTCTAAAATTGGTGTTCCTTCTTGGACTCCATTTGGACCCGTAAACTGTTTCCTTCCCTTTGAGGAACATGTTTTGAAGTTTTCTCTGCTCCTGTTTAGAAAATCAGTATCGCAAGTAAAACAAAAGACTCCGAAGGGAGGGGAAAAAGGATATAAGAGATGATACATACTCGATATCGCCTTTTCAGTTCTTCCTTCTGTTGCCTCAATAGTTTATACTCTTCCAATATTGATACCAGTGAAACCTAAACAATTAACAGCAGATAAATCACCAGATACTCCATAACTCGCAGACAGCAGACAATGAATCAAGATTTTCTTTTACCCCATCATACAAGAAAGGCAGATGTCTTTCGTTCTCCCAGACGAATATCTTGTTCATCAATTTGTCCACCATATCTGGAAGCAGCACTAAACAGTTCAATCAAGATGAAAGAAAGTGATAATGCATCAGTCCTATGAAGGTCTACCTGGAATTTTGCTGACAATCGCTCGTGCCTTCTCTGCGCGTTTTAGATTCAAGTGGAAACCTCTTCCAGCAATGTACTTGTTTGGATCCTGCAATGTACTTGAACTTAGTGACAACTGAGAAATAGATGATGTGAAGGTTTTCGAGATGCATGCAACACAAGATTTAAAACTAAAGGGTGTTTGACAATCCAATTATAGCAATCGAAATTAACCTACCTGGTCATAGTCTTCGAGCCAGTTCTCTTCAGTACATGCCATGAGCCATTTGTTTACCCTATCTGTGATTTCTTTCCTGACAATGGTTTCCTCTTTGGCTTTAGAAATTTGCATCTCGATGCTCGCAAGAAGTTCAGAAGAATTCACAACGCCTGGACACCAACAAGAATTGAGACGAGTGACATGATGCCATATGTTGTTTATCACCCTCAGCACAGCTTCGAATATGTGCACCATACAGTTACCTGAATCTATCAGTGCACTGACGTTCTCTGGTGTTGTGCTCGTATCAGGTTCGATATGTGTAGTTCTGCATATCTCTTCTAGTTCTGTCCTCCTAATCAGAACAAGTTCCCTCATTCTAGTCGCTTTAAGGTTTGTGAGCCTCTCAACTTCACCTTCCATCTGTTAAGAATTATACTTTCAGTAAACTGTTTTTCATTTGATATTCACAGTCAGTATAGATCTAACAAATCTAACCTTCTCAATTGTTTCAAGCGAGTAGACGCCTGAGCATCCAATGTCATGTTCAAGTGATCCCACAATGCTTATTGTTTCTCTATAGTATGTCTTCTCTTCATGAGGTGTCTCCATCAGATTCCACAGATCCAGCAGTGATTCCGCCACTTGTAATAGCTACAAATTGAAGAGGTCGCATCAAACAATTTTAACAAGAGATGTTGAAAGTAATGCATGTAGGTCGTAATCAACCTTCTCCTTTCGTATCTTCTTCTCAGTTTCTAGCTTCAGGACAGTTTGAGACAGCCCCTCGAGTGTGGAATCACTAATGTTTGTGGAATGTTTTCCACCACTATCATGCAAGCTTGGGTGCACAGAGTCAACTGTCTTTCGAAAATCCACTTCAAGGAGACCGCATAAAGAGTATATCTCATTTACAAACTCCAAAACATTCTGAAGGCGGTCAGACTGAAGAAGAGTTTTTGATCAGATCATTTTTTTTTAATGAAAACCCATATTAGTTATTAAGCTACTGCAATAGAATTCACATTATGCCGCAAGTCGACAATACTAACTCTTCACTTTGATACACTAATCTGCTTGTGACACTCAGAAATATCGAACAAAAAGACCTGTAGTAGATCCATAGAAAGTAGACAATCATGCGAAAGCAACCTTGAAGCATAGTTAGATGAAGAAATTGTAACTTTCTTCTTACATCCTTCGATTTCTCAACTTATAAGTACAATCAGTACTAGTAGATCTAAATGTAATATATCTAATGATTAATGTCTGATAAAATGTGTTTTCGATGAACTAACAACTTTTAATTCTAAGGATGAATCACCTGGTAGACACTAAACATATGCTGAGTGTAGAAAACCAGTTAGACTAACTGGAGTTGGATGAGCAAGAAACATACCTTATCCTTCTGGAGGGCCTTTAGTTGCAACTGATACTCGGTGAGTTTTCGAACCGATAAGTCATCTTGTTTGATCTTTACATCATTAGTCGGAGGATGAGGGTAACTGAATCCTTCTATCTCCGCTTTAATCTTCTCAATCTGTGAAAGCACTTCTGCAAATTGTCTCAGCCGTTCCTCTCTCATTTCCCTCAAATTTTCCAAAAGAGGGTCGACTGAAGCAAGCAGCTCCTTCAGGGACAACTTATCCATCTACACAACAACAGTCAACTGCTATGAATTTAAGTGTAAATTGCAGAATAACATGTTCTTAAACTGATACCAGAAGTTTTTTTTTCTTCTGCAAAGTGATAGATAAATCTCTAGCTATTGTACATGTAAAGAAAGGAGTAGTAAAATTCTCATATTGAACAACGATGGTGGCAATTTTACTAAGAAAAGTGGTATGGCACCTTGCGCTGGAGATTGCGTTCATCAAGAACAGCCACCAGGGAAGCAACCTCTGCTTCTTTGGCCGCCACTGACTGGTGAAGGAATGCCCTAGCTCTGCTAGCTTCTTCGATCTTCTTCTGGTATATTTTCCTGCACTCCCTCTCCAATTCCAACACCATGCTGTCCATGTCCTCCTCGCTTTCCCCGATCTCTGTCCATATTTGCTGTTCCACCATATTGGCATGAACATTGGCGGACCAGGAAAACCCTAAATTTACAATCTTCGCCAACGAGAAGGTGCAAGAGAACGAACCTGAAGCTCTCTGATGGAATCGCCAAAGCCGGTGGTACTCTCCGCCTCTAACCCTAACCCTAGAGCCGCCATCCCGCCTTCCCTTCCTTGCGCCCCAATCAGTGACCAAAACAACTTTCTTCCTCTCTCGTTGCTTCCCCGGGTAGAGACGCGATCGAACTCGCCGCTTGCGCAGAAAGGAACAACTTTTCTGCTTCCCTTCGCCTTGCCTTACAAGCTTGCTTGCTAATGCCCGAACTGGAAATGGTCGCCAGGAGAAAGCAACCGAGATTTTGCCCGAGATTGAAGCAAAAAAAGGGGGGATCTTTATAGCTGCATCCTGCAGTTTAACGTCGTTTATGGTACTTTGGTTGGTCAAATTCTGAAACAGCAGCAGCAGCGAAGATGTTGTCGATCAAGGATTGCGCAGTTTGAAGATGGAGCAATTAAGGATCATAAGGTGTTTTATTTTATTGAAATAAGCTGCAGTTGGAAATGCCCGGGGTGGATGGATATGATCGATGACATTCCAACCGCCGGCAGAGGCGGTGGAGCTTTCACTTCGACGAGTCATGTCACCGGCGGCCATCGGAAAGCTAATCCTCCTCTGCATTTGTTTGCTTGCGCCGTATTTTAGCGGACTCCGGCCATCGGTCGTTGAGTAATCAACTCTGCGTCGACAGCAGCAGGCGAACCATGCAACCGTAATTTGTTATACATATGCATGGCCAAAGATAGAACAGATTTTCCTTAAAAATCATTCTAGTTTTTTTTTAAAATAGATAAGTTTTAGAAAGTAAAATAAAGGGGAAAAAAATAATACGATGAACTTAATTTTGCAATAAAAAAAATAGGACCGCTTGATAATTTAGAGAAATATTTCTTATAAATCAAATATGCTATAATTTAATTAAAATGTGAATCAGGTATGGGTTTTTAAATAATCGGTCGGTTCCAAGTGGATGGCGAGTGGCGATGGAGATTGGGCGAGGCAGCCTGACCTTCAAATTCGGCTGATGTGGTTGTTTTAATGTTCGAAGGAGAGTAGTACGTCAGTGTCACAGTGGTTTAACAACTCCGACTCAGACGCCATTTTTTCACCGCCCCTAAGAATTTCATTTGGCCCCAGCATTGTGATTACGTAGATCTTAACAGCCTTGCTTTGAACTTTTCAATTGTTTTTTATTTATCATTTTATTTTATTAGAATTGCTGATAACTAATGAACATTTTGTGCTTTGTAGTGTCAATTTAATCTTGTTTTGACCGTCCAAAGAAGCTAGCCATTGAAAACCAACGAGGTCGACTTTTCTGTGTACCGTGGTCACTAGTCCATGTTCAGAGGCATTTTAAGTATATGACTAAGTCTGAGTATATGACTGTAGAGAGCCTACAAAAATGAAATGCTTTTAGCCTAACGTATGACAAAAGATAATTGCTTACCAATTCTTCTGTCGCCCTCTACATTTGGTTCAAAAATCCTATGTAGTTTTCTGATTTATCTTACGAAGGCTCAAAAACAAATAGTCTTCTCCCTCTGCTTATTTTGCAACACTTTCTGAAAGATGGTCATCAGCTTTTTCAACAGAATCGTTCTGTTCTTGGTTAGGAGCAACAGCAGCAGTGTCCAAGCACCACCCATCGCCATTGCACTCGGGAACAGGCTCAGACAAATCAGTGGTAATATTTGTGGAACAATCAGAAGCATTACTATTAGAAGTTGGCTTCTCAGATCTATTGTCGTAGATGGTTTCGACAGAAATCGGTGTTCCTGGTAGCTGCTGGGTTGGGTATATATAAACAGATCCAGGGGGAAGGAAGACTCCAGTGCCGGGAACAGGAGGTCGAGGGCCAGTTGCATTCATTGAAGACGCCGTCGCCCACCCAACAGTTGTAGGAGGCCCTGATGGCAGAGCTGGAGAAGCCACCATGGGCACCATGGGAGCTGCTGCAAAGCGTGGTTGGACTCCATTTGGAGATAGCATAATTTGTGGGGCTTGCTGAGCATGTAGAATGCCGTTGCCAGGCATGATCCCATATGGTTTCCGAGCTGATGGATACCGGGAGAAGCTTGAAGGCCTAGCTGATGTTGGGGTTGAGAGTGGATTTGCAGCAGATGAACTGAAGAACGTGCCTTCTGATGGAAGAAGAGTTTTCTTTGGCCGGTACTTTCCGAAGGTTAGTAATATCAATGTCTTGCGAAGGGAGGGGATAGCTCGTTTTGCTAGATCTGCACTTTTCCCTTGCATGACAAGAAGAGACCTGGAATAGATCAAAGAGAACTATCATACATGACACAGGCTGGCATCGCTAATAACATGGCCTTGAATTTGGAACTTGGTGAAGTAGAAACATACCCTGCAATTAGAGGAAGTTTCAGAGAACCATCATAATCTCCTCTGTGATTGGATCCCACTGCTCTACCGAATATAACATCACAATCGGTCAAGAATAAATTACAAACTGGCCTACCAAACCAAGATGGCCACGTATGAGGTTGTGAATGATCCCCCTTCACATGAGAACAAAAGTCAGCCAAGAACATTAGGAGCTCTCACAGATTCACACATGCACACAAAAAAAAACAGTTTGCTTACCTCATTGAAAAAGTCAATCATGCAAAAATCAGGTTTGACCGGTAAAACTTGCTGCTCAAACAAGCAGTCGAAGATACTATGAAGTAAGCTAGGAATGGCCTCTATCTTCCTCTCTAAAATATTGTATTCAAGTTGACAAAGGATATGTATAAATTCAAAGAAAACATATCGGGCAAGTAGCAAATACCTTTATAGTTCAGAGTTCTATGTTCATCTTCTATATGCCCTTCATTAGTGGGTATGCCTAGCTGAATCATCTCTCTTCCATGTCCTTTTGTTGGTCTTTTCAGGGTAACAAGTGTTTGTCCTGATTTACATCGGAACAATGTTAAAGATAAGAGCTAATAAAACAGCTATGTAAATCTTACAGGAAAAAAAAAATAGTTCAGTGGATTAACAATAATCTACAATGGATCTATCATGGAACAATTTCTCAATACATAAACCTTTAAATAGTGCCTTTCAATTAGAATATCACTAGAATATCAATCATGGAAAGAGGTAATTCTGATTAGTTTAACTAATTGTTTGAGGATATAGAATGTCATGCATAAGAAGATACCTATAAATAATTCCCAAATGATGATTTTATTAATAATAACTATAAATTTATAATTGTGTATCCAGTAAAAAAGGAGATGGATTATAGCAATGCTTGCCTGAAAGTTCTCCTCTGTGGCCAGCAGCTCTCATTTCATTTGCTAATGAAACAAATTTAGTGACCTCTGAGCTATCCAGAAAATTTTCATAAAGTTTAAGCCCTTCAACGACATTGACCTACAAGTTGTATAATGGAAATTAATAACCAAGTTGTATAATAAACCTAAAAAATTAAATTTCAATCTAACAATCATAGGATGCAATTACAGCAATGCTTTTGTTTTACCTCTTATATAAAACTTACCATCATGCCATCACATGTTTCTTTGGCCACAAATTCGTTTGGTGCTGGTATTACTTTTTGGGTTCTATCTTGATTTGAGGTCATAACTGTGTTATCTGTAGCAGCATCATTTCAAGTCTCCAAACATTTAAACCAATGTAAAAGAAAGAGTAAAGTAAGGTAAAGAACCAAGTGCTCACATTGCTAGGGCATAATGCAAATAAGTAATGATTGAATATTGGACATCAAACAAAAGAAAACAGATATTAACTGTCAGGAATAGGTAAAATCTTCCATATGCAGATAAACCAGCACATGCCCAACAAGGTAAGCCAATTTTTTTGGTCTGACCATGAAAGTGTCCTTGCACCATATTAGATATGAGACAATCCTCGTTCAGGAGCACCTTCCCAATAGTTTTGTTAATGGACTCAAACCACTTTAACCCTTAAGCAATTGTTGGTAAACAAACTAAGGTTATTTGATGATTAATTTATTAGTATATGTTAAGAATTACACAAAATTCGAGCTATTAGTAAATCAAATTTATGTATTTAGATGGTTAACACTACCATCATGTGTGGGTAGCGTACTTGAGTTGATTGATCCCATCTTCCCAACGCATGAACTGATTAGATTAAATTGTGTTTTTTTTTTGACACAGATGAGATTCAAATCCCTGCCTCCCTAACTTATCTCACAATTTGAGCTAATAGTAAAGCTATCAATTTATATATTTATATCATTAACAATATAGATGGGATCACTATATACTCAAAGCATGCGTAAATGGCTCATGAATGTTTGATTATAAAACTATGATAGAGTTTGAAAGCATTGTACAACTAACAAAAGAACTAGTAGCTAAGACCTTGTTAATAAAATTTCAGATATTCCATGTCAATGTTATGGAGAAAGGTGAGTTTGTGACAAGGACGCTTGTCCTATATGTGTGTAATCCCTATCACGCCATCACATTTCAATTTTCAATGATAATAACCAAGGCTTCCTTAAAAATGTATTTATAAAATGTGTGATTAGGGGAACTTCTCAAAATTCAATTTAGATAATGTCAAATTAGCTGAACTTCTTAAGGATAAGGGTGTTGCATGCCATTTCCAAGACGCTGTTTTTTTGTTGCACATAGTTTTTGCCATTATTAGAAAGTGAAGAGCATACCTCCACTGTTTGAGGCTTGACTACCACACCCAGAAGCAGCTTCCAACTCAATAACACAGGTCTCAGCTGGATTACTTCCATCCTTCATGCAACAACTTTCCGCCAGGCTATGTAAGTTTCCTGAATACATTTAATTGCGAATCAGATCATAGTTATCCTTGAGCATTCATAAGTATTACGAGTCTTCTAACGAAGGCAAAATCCAAATGAGTGTTTCTTGCATAAAACGATCGTTTCAGTCATTATTAGTTACTAATGAAAACCGTGGCTATGGCTTATAGGTTGATTGTGTGTAAGCGCTATGCAGTAACAGGGAAAAAGGAGTGAACTTCCATATATCTGCTATTCGATTCTACATTACTATTACAACAGATTCGTGAACTGAAATCAGAAGCTCACCATCCTTCCCAGCAACAGGGAAACAAGTCGTAGCACGTGACATTTGCACATTGTTCTGGTTCACGTTCTTGCTGTGGTCTAATTTATCCACCATCTGCTCCACAGTTCCACTCTCAGACACAGCCGTGCCGGAAGCAGGAGATACGCGACCCTCTCGAACCCCATCAGATCGATGCCCATACCTATGCCCAAATCCAGATTTCCTCCCGTCCTTTTGGCCATACGAATGCCTCTGCCTCTGCTTCAGCTGCCTCAAGTCCATCACCTGCTGCAGCGCGTATCCCACATCGGTAACAGGGAAAAATTGCTGCATGTGGAGAAAGTTTGTCCAGTAGAACCGCCGTTGGTGGATGCACCCGACAACATGGTCGTACTCCCCTAGCTCGCCAGTGACCCTGATGTGATCCATCAACACATCGATGATCGCGTTAGCCGCCGCGAACTCTCCCCGCAGCCACGAGATGAGCCCGTCCCTCTCGTCCACAAACCACTGCTGCGGCACCTCGCTCCCGCGGCCGCCGTTCAGCGGGAACTGCATTGGCTCCACCGACACCACCACCGAGTTACCCGACAACGCTGCCATCTCCAAGCCCTCTAATTCAGGCACATAACCAAAGATCCAACCCCTTGACCTCGAAAATCAAGAGAAAAATCTCGTCCAAAGAAGTATACCGAGCAATAATCTAGAAGAAAAAAAAATCAAACACAAGCTCCGATCCTGGAAACAAACGGATCGGAGGGGAGAATCAAATAATGCAGCTAAAAATCGCGCAATTAACCACGATCAGGACGGAAAAAACACATCAGACGTACGAAATCACCAGTTGAAAATAGATTTCTGGACCGGATAAGATCAGAGAACACGGAGAAAGGGAAAAGTTCGAGATTCCGATCGGAAGATACAACGAATTCGGGCAGCAGAGAGATCGAGATCTGGCTAGTGGACGGAAGGGAGGCAAGTAGGGTTTCAGAAGCAATGGAGGTGGCTTGCGGTGCACGCTCTCTCCTCTCTCTCTCGCTCTTGTAGAAGCGCACTGCGAACTGCGTTCCTTCGCTACCGTGAAAAAGAGAATGGCTGACGTCACCCACTCGGATCGGTCAGATGACGTCAGCCTGGGACGTTTCACGGTCTCCCTTGCTGGTGCCCTTCCGGACCGGGTTTCCTCACGACTTACGCCATGAAACCCTTCTTTAGAACAATCTAAGCCATAAAATTGTTTGTAGCAGCGTTTGTTAAGTATCTAAGGCTTTAGTTTAAATTTTGATAAATTAATAGATAAATTTTATTTAATAGATAATTACTTAAAAATATTGGATTGATGTATCCTTTATTCCAATGACCGAAAAGTTTTTTTTTTAATGAAATCAAACTGATGGTCTGATATCAATTATAAAAAAAACATCTCTTCAAAATTAAGTGAAGATTGAGTATTCCCTGCCCGTAAAAAGGCAACGGTTGCCCGTATATTCTCCTATGTTATTTTTGCAGATCCAATAATTCGTTATGCCAAACTTACCGCATCCATCACGACACGAAAGACACTTCCCGTCTGAGTGAGACGTTTCAACTAACAGCTTGCCCGGGCCTCACGACTTACCTCACGAATGTAGGGAGCGATATGGCAGGTGGGGGCTCGCAACGTCGCCGTCGGGCAAAGCGACCGAACGGACCGGAGTTGCGTCTTCTCCCAAGCTCTGCAGTTAACGTTGCCATCGGTTAAGCGGACCGGCGAGGATGTTTCTAACCCAACCCACGTGCCACGGCAGTCGAATGCTCTTCTAGAAGGAACCGGAAAGATAAATGACGCGGGAACAACTTCTCCGGCGTTGTTTTCTCGCAGAAAAAAAAAATGAAAGAAACGAAAAGGAAGCTTACAAGACATAAAGGTTCAAACAATTACGTGAATCAGCATTTGAACATTACCAAGTCTAACAATCTGTTAGTAGCAATCACACAAAGGGAAGAATAAACGTTTCTGATAAATCATCAAAAATTACGGGGA
>JBBMJZ010018405.1:0-10874 GCA_037833815.1 Zingiber zerumbet | reverse complement strand
CTAAATGGCTAGAATCTGATTAGGTAGAATGTATACATGCAGGTATATACAGGGGCATTTTAGTAATATCATATGTATATATTAATTACATGCATGTACATGCATGCATTATAATTGGGAGAAATAGATTTCTAGTTGGCCAGATTCTAGCCAACAAGATTTACTGATTATTATTATCAACTCTCTCTGCTCCCTCTCATCCCCACTCACACCCCATAATTTTTTAAATATTAGTATTATTTATGTAATAATAATAGGACATTGCTAAATGGCTAGAATCTGGGCAGCCAGAATGCACTTTGTAAACTATTATCAAGGGTATTGTAGTAATATCCTCTATGCATATTAATTACATGCATGCTTTAGAAACTAATTCTGGCCAGCCAAATTCTGATTATATAGATTTATCGATAATAATATATCCCAATTATTTTATTATTATATTCTCTCTCTCCTTCATCTCGTTACCCTCTCTCTCAACATAGGAGAGAGAATGTCAGCTAAAGAGGAGAGAGAGTATGACCTACTTTACCAATATTAAATTCATATAAATATCATTTACTTATTATTATTATTATTAATTCTATTATTTTATTATTATCTCTACCGTCTCTCTATCCGGGGGAGAGAGTATCACATGCCGTAACATTATTAAATTATTATTAATTACCACAATTAAATCATTATTAATATCACTATTATTTTTTTATATTATATTTATTATTTTATTATTATCTTCATCTCCTCTCTCTCTCCCTCATTCTCTTGACGAGGGGAGAGAAGATGAGCAGGAGAGAGAGAGAGGTGGCTTGTCCCACCCTAATAATATTATATAAATATTATTTTATAATTATTTTTATTATTTAATTATATTCTCTCCTCTGTAGGGGAGAGAGAAGATAAGCTAGAAATAGAAAGAGAGGATGACCAGTCTTAACATTATTAAATTATTAATTCTTATAACTATTTATCATTATTTAGTTATTAATATTTTTAACAATAATTTTATTATTATTATTATCTCGTATAATTTCTCTCTTTCTGGAGAGAGAGAGTATGAGCGGAGAAATAGAGGGAGAGAGTGTGATTGAGAGAGAAGTTGGATGAGTGGGAAATTAATTGAGGCATTGATTGAGAGAGAGGTTGGGTGGGTGAGAAATTAATGCATGCAATTATTGGGTGAGAGGTGCCTATGAGTTAGGGTAATTAAATCAGACAACGATTGAGAGAGAGTGTGTGATTAGATGCGAAATTATTATTATCATCTCGCCCTCTCCACTCCCTATCCTTCCCACTCACACCTAATTTTTTAAATACAATAATTATTTATGTAATAATAATATTTACCTTATTATTTAATTATTATATTCTCTCTCCCCTCCATCTCATTCCCCTCTCTCTCTCACGGAGTCACGGGAGAGATTATTATTATTATTATTAATTAATTAATTAATATTAATTTGATTTATTGTTATTACTATAATTTTCACTCTTCCGTACCAATATTAAATTCTTATAAATATAATTTACTTATTATTATTAATTCTATTATTTTATTATTATATCTACCCTCACTTTCTCTTTCTCTCTCTCGGTGGGCAGAGTGAGTACCACATGCCATAACAAAATTAAATTATTATTAATTGCCACAATTAAATTATTATTAATATCACTATTATTTTTTTATTTTATATCTATTTTTTATTTTATATTTATTATTTTATTATTATCTTCATCCTCTCTCTCCCCCTTCTCTCTTGACGAAGATGAGCGGGACACGGAGAGAGAGGTGGCCTGACCCATCCTAATAATATTATATTATTATTATTATTATTATTACCGTTTATTATTTTATAATTATTTCTATTATTTTATTATATTCTCTCCTCTTCTCTCTAGGGGAGAGAGAAGATAAGCCCGGAATAGAGAGAGGATAATCTGTCTTATCATTATTAAATTATTAATTTTTATAACTATTTATCATTATTTAGTTATTAATATTTTTAATAATAATTCTATTATTATTATTATTATTTCTCTCTTTGGGGAGAGAGAGTATGAGTGGGAAATAGAGGGAGAGAGTGTGATTGGAAGAGAGGTTGGGTGAGCGCAAAATTAATTGAGTCATTGATTAGGAGAGAGGTTAGGTGAGTGGAAAATTAATGCGGATAATTATTGAAAGAAAGGGTGCCTATGAGTTAAGGTAATTAAATCAGACAATGATTGAGAGAGAGAGAGTGGTTAGATGAGAAATTATTATGGATAATACTAAATGACCAGAATCTGGTCAACCAGAATACTTGCATGTATGCATATATATGAGCATTTTAATAAGGGTAATGTTAAATGGCTAGAATCTGGCCGATACGTGCAAGTGTACACATGGGTATTTTAGTAATATCACATGTGTACATTAATTACATGCATGTACATGTATACATTCTAATTGGAGGATAAAAAATTCTAGCTAGCCAGATTCTGACCAACAAGAATTACCGTTTTAATAATATCATTTGTATACATTAATTACATGCATGTGCATACATGCATTATAATTGGAGGATAGAGATTTCTAGCTGGTCAGATTCTGGCCAACAAAATTTACTGTAAACAAAAAACCCCAAAGTTTATCTCTACACTCATTAAAACTCTTTTGTTGAGCTTTTTAAATTTTACAGACCTTTTAAAAAGTTGTCATTTGAGATGCTCTTATTTAGCATGTTGCAGAAATAATTGTACAGAAGTCCAGGAAGCAACTAAAAGTTATAAGGATTTGGATTAGGGTGTGGCTTCCGAGAGCAGCAAACTCGTTCTATACCAGCAGGTTTTGCCATGGTTAAGGAAAAAGGGAGAAATATTTCAAGGTAGATAGATGGTAGAAGAACAGGAAGTATTTGAAACTAGTATTGCCAAAAAGGTTTTTTTTATGTTAGCTTTAAACGAGCCAAGGCAATCTAAATTTGAAAATGATTAACTTACGAGGTTGTTCGAGCTTGTCTATCAAAAAATATATAGCAAGCTCAAGATTTTAAGGAGCTCCATTAGGAACCTGATTGTCATTCTAATTTAATTAAATCATTAATCCATTAAATAAAACCAGTAATGTACTCATTTTTAATATATTCAAAACTCTTGTGTTGAATATTATGCTCATACAGCTTTACTTTGTAGAAAAGAAAAAGTACGGATACCTGATTGCGTATTGCTCCGATCAGCGTATCTTGACACCCACAGGCATGTACGCCTATCAAATTAGTGCATTGGATGCAACTTCTTTGTTAAAGTTGATGAATGTGTTCAGTGTTAATGTTATTTTACTTCACTAAAACCTAATGACAGACAGTATCTGGATGCAAGTTTGTGCACAAGTTCAGATTTAAATCATTGAGCTCTGGACAATTTAATTACAGGTCAATAAAAAAAATAGAATTCAGTAAACTAAAGACTGTAAATGCTGGAAGTCTGCTTGTATTCTTAATAAAAAATTAATCTATAAAAAAAAGGACAAAGGAAGTTAAAACTCTCAAGAGTAAAAGGATAGTATAGAAGATTTAATTCGAGCACTTTTCAATCATAGAAGAATGCCAGCAATTCTTCGAGATGACAAAAATAAGTGTGCAAGAATTTAATGTCGAGATGTGTTGATTTTGCATTCACAACAGGGTAGATCAAAACCAATCTTTAACCGACCATACAATCAAATAAATTGATCATCAAAAGGGCTTATATATTCTAGATTCACCCTTCAAGATGATCAGAAGAAGTGTGCAACGATGTATATATGAAGATGTATAAATAGATCATCAAAAGGGCTAATGGAAGAGGAAACTTTGTCTAATTCAAGTGATACTGCAAATTCTTTATGCATAATAATGCTATTTTTTTTCCACTTCTTACAGACCACTTAAAATTTTATCATTTTTTACCTCGAAAGATATCCCATTAGCATTCATGGGATGATTGTTCTACAATAGGATTTGAGCCTGAAATTAGATGTGATAATTGTGCTAATGTTGAGATCGATAATTGAACACTAATGTAAATGTAAATCCTATGTTACTCACCAATGAAAATATAATCTTTGGAGGTATACACTTTTTACCCTTAAGTTCTAATTTTTCATATTTATGAGTATTGTCATGAATATAGGCAGTTGCCCTCAAGGTCTCAAATGACTTAAATTTGATTTTCTACATATCCAATGTTTATATGGAGTAGATGATTTAGAAGACACTCAATTAAATATATAAGTTGTTGCTAATAATGCATTTCTCCAATAAGAAATTGACAAATTAGCTTAAACTATCATAAACCTAACCATATCTAGAAGAGTTCGATTTCTTCTTTCAACAATCTTATTTTGCAATAGAGTTCTTGAGATTGTTAATTATCTAATAATTCTTTTATCATGATATATTGTCTGATTAGACAATATTCACCCTCATGGTCACTGTATAAAGTTTTAACCTTATGATCTAATTGATTCTCAACTTCGTTCTAATAATGTTTAAAGTAATATAATACATTAAATTTATAAGAAATCAAATACACATGACTAAAATATGTGAAATTATCAGTAAATAATATAATGAAATAAGAAGCTCCATGTCTAGCCTTCATATTCATTGGACCACAAATGGCCAAATGAATTAATTGCAATGCTAATTCAGTTCTAAAAGCCTTACCAAATAATTTCCTTGTTGTTTTTCCAACAAAATGATGTTTACATACATACAAGTTAATCTTAGCACACGTGCCTAGGAAACTCTCTTTAGCTGGCCTATTCATTCTTTCTTGTCCGATATGTCATAATCTAGCATATCAAACTTGAACATCAATGTCAACATCACTAGTAAGGGCAATATTTGAAAAATAACCATCAATTCCATAATCAATATCTGGTTTTTCATCAAGAACTATGAAACCATTCGTTAAAAAATCATATCTAATTAATACAGAGTTAATAATAAGTTCTACACACTTGTTATAAAAGTCTAAACTGTATTCTAATTCAAGAAGACATGTAACATAAATAAAATTCTATTGAATTTCAGAAACATAAAGGACATCTGTAGAAACAAGGTATGCCCACCATGTAGGTTGAGTTTGCATGTGTCAATTCCTTTGACTTCAATCCTTGCATTGTTTCCCACATATATCCACTTATTGTCAGCTAGCCTGATGATACTTTACTTCATGAGCTATATGGTTTATTTCTTCTGAATCTATAGTCCATAAGGGATAAAAATCAGTTAACAACATTGTACTAGTAACATAATGCTCATGAATAGAAGATAAACACAGATCTACTTTTTTCAGCTTAGTATATTCCCAAGCAAAATGTCCCTTTTTGCCATAGTTATAGTAAGTTAGCTTGCTTTTAGGTTTTAGTCCATGCTTCTTCCCTTTCAATTTATTCTTGTTTGAGCCATGCTCAACAGCAACAACAATACCAGCTTCCTATCCCTTTCTCATCTTGAACTATTTTTTTTATTCTTAGATCCAATAGAACCTTCAACTATAAAAGTATGTCCAGAAATCCTTACGGATTCTATTCTCCTCGCCTCTAGTTTAACATGGCTTGAGACATTAGTGAAAATTTTGATATTTTCACAATGAGTAAGATTCTATTTCATTGTTTCCCAAGAATCAGGAAGGGATGAATTACTGTCTAAACTTGTTGTTTATTGGTCAACTCATGACCAACAGTCTTTAGCTCCCGAATCATATTCATCATTTTCCTCAGGTGTTGAGCCATGGTGACATTAAAGTGCTTCTTTTAATCAATAATCCTTTAGTAGTAGACATCAAGATCATGTTTATGTTGTGATGTAGGACCATCAATAGATTCTTCCATAACCTGATTAATAGTCTCAAGAACTTTTGTTACTCAAATACATATTGCATCTTAAGGTATCATATTTTTATAATTATCTTCATTTAATTTCTCTCCTTATTAGTTCAGGTATATTATTCTTAATAGCCATAATATAGTATAAATAAATACATTATTTAGCAACTTAGTGTAATTCATAATGTATATATCTAATTTATGATTAATTCAATGTTAATCTAATTTAATTTACAAAATCAAATGATAACTATATTTTCATCCATCATTCATGCAGTCAAATCTAACCAACATTATTCAATCATACTACACCCAAAACATCTAATTTATAATAAATGAACAAATTATTTATAATAAACATGCGGTTAACACATACCATCCAACCAACTTGTACATTCAAAAGAAATAATATACAAAGTTCAGAAAATAGTGCATATATAATGACAATAACATAAAACAACTCTAAGAAAATATATATCATAACTACTACTATTAGGATTGACATTAGAACAGTAATAGCTAACAAACTCCTATCTTTCTAAGCTTAGTAGGAGTACTAAACTCAGGCAAGTCGGCATCGAAATAAATTCTCTATATAATCCTCATTGGGATCCTCCTCTAGAACCTGCTCAATCTCATTGAGATCCTCTTAAGGAGGTGGTACATCATCTAGATGCTCTACATGATGAATAGCTCTTTGATCAACTCCACATTTGAGATGTTTTGTCAGTGACTGAACCAAGGCCTAAATCTGGTAATTTCTAGGATAGGAAAATTCTACTGCTCGAGTTTTGAGAATAAGCTATTGAGCCTCCTAATGTGTCATCTGACTCCATAAATAGGGTCGTACACTATCTCCTGGATAGTTTTTCTCAACTCATTTTATCGCACATCATGACTAATCATAATATATTTAGTCTGTGTCATTTGAAATTGAAATCAACAAAGTCAGTATAAAATCGACAAGCTAGTGACAAAATAGGCTCAATTCAATTCAAAATAAGTATAGAACCAACACGCTAAAAAAAAAGCAATCAATAAGTATAAAAAAATTCTCCACAAAATTTTCAAAATCAAAATTTTTTCCTTATTTAAATTTGATTTTCTCAAAGGAAAATAATTTAAAATACCTAAACCATTCATAAAATTATTCTGAAAATAATGAAAAATCAGAAAAATAATCTGCACCGATATCCATGACCTTCACACGCTCTCATGCATCGTCATGTGCTCACACATGTAATGCACTCACCGGTTGAACCTCGTCAACGACAACCGTTTACGACACAACCGCTATCATCTGACTCATTTTCTATCTTTCAAGCAGATTCATATGACTTGAATTGCATAAGTTCATTAAGAACTAGTTCATTCAGAAAATTATCCAGAAAATGTGTTTTTTTTTAATAAATGTATCCAAGTAAAATTCTGAACTTCCATTAACAGATTTATCCAAGCATAGGTTAATTAACGGATTCATTCAATTGTTCGTGTTTCTAATTATCCATGGAAACCAAAAGAATTGCACATTGTTCATGAGATTCTAACAAACATTCATCCAAACTGTTCATGAGACTTTAATGAATTCATGCTGTTCATATTTTTAAAATGCTCCGTTTATATTTGATGTGGCGATGGTGGAGCCCTAAGTCAGGTCAAAGTTAAGAAGGTCAGATGACTTGACAATCAGAGTCAAAGACGAGTCAATCTTTTGAAGACTGTCGTTGTTGATCACTTCGGCCAAGATATAGCCGACCGGACTAAAGGTCCAGTCGGATGCTCATCTATGTAACATTGATGAAGCTTTGAGCCGAGTCAACATACCGCAGTGCCAATCTTATGCTTGGTTTAGAAATAGCACAGTTAACTAGCTCGATAGAGTGATCTAGCCGATCAAGCTATATGTCCGATCGAGCTATACGGTGATCGGACCAGCTGGACACTTAGTTTACCCGAGCTCTTTGACTCACTGAAGAGGCTGAGCGAAGGTCGAGTCTCATTTACAACTCTTTGAGCCGACCAGATGGTATAGCCGAGTGACAATCGGTCAGGATAGTTGGGAGGCTTGGTCAAATTATTAGCTAAACACATAGTAGAACCCTCAACCTAATGACCTCATGATACCTTTTTGGTATTTTGTGTTACGGAAGACAGAGAATATTTTGTATGTTAGCTGTAGATTTGAATTTTTTTTTGTCATGCATAGAAATTGTAGGTTCATTTTGGGAAAGCTGTCAGAGCATCTTTATGGTTTGTCCCTTTTTGGAAATACTTTGAGATTCGTGCATAAATAGTGATACTATAAAAAGGAATCTATATTTACAAGGTACTCTCACGCGACGCTAAATAGTTTTGTACATCCACTACTACTGTTCCATTCATTTTTCCTCACAGCGATCACTAACTTGAACGTTGGAGGGCCAACGCCGAGATCTCTTTCTTGGCCCGGTACTAACGCTCTTTGTAACACGCAGGATACCCAGCTAGTAATTTTCTCTATTTTCAGACAGGATCAATCATTACATGAATGCTTGGAGTTATTTATCGAGAATGGATCTATACATTGTTACATTGTTGAACTTAAATGCATAAACATTTCAATTAATAAAAATCAAACACTTACATTGCAATGTCTTGCGATTGATCCTTTTGCTTGTCGGCTAATGGATGATTACGACGAATCACCTCTATGGAATCACATACTAAAACCCACTTGGTGTACTTCTTTTCATTGGTTTTCATCCTCTTACTTGGACGCATGATATAATATGGTGATGGGTAGTTTTTCCAACTACAATGGGCAGTTTTTCATCCACTACTAACATGGAGAATAAGCTTCTTTAGTAAAGTTGCAGAATGTGTTCAGTGTTAATGTTATTTTACTACACTAAAGCATAATGACAGACAGAACATGGATGCAAGTTTGTGCACAAATTCACATTTAAATCATTGAGCTCTGGATAATTTAAGTACAAGGCTTGAAAAAACAAGTCCAATCAGGAGATCTGAGAAAAAAAAATATAGAATTCTGTAAACTAAAGAATGAGAATGCTGGAAGTCTGTTCTTAACAAAAAATGAATCCATAAAAAAGGCACAAAGAAAGTCAAAACTCTCAAGAGTAAAAGGATAGTATAGAAGATTTAATTCGAGCACTTTTCAATCATAGAAGAATGGCCGCAATTCTTCGAGATGACAAGTGTGCAAGAATTTAATATCGAGATGTGTTGATTTTGCATTCACAACAAGGTAGATCAAAACCAATCTTTAACCAACTATACAATCAAATAAATTGATCGTCAAAAGGGCTTATTCAAGAGCCACCCTTCATGATGATCAAAAGAATTGTGCAACAATGTATTGAAAGACTTACAATACATTATGTATGAGCTAAAAGATGTATCTATAATAGGATCTAACTTCTATCAATCTCTAATGCTCTATATAAATTGAAATAATAACTCATGAATAACTGCCTTGAATCCATCGTAAAAGAGTATTGCTTCTTACTTGTTGCCGGGAGTTCCTGCGATTGCGGAAAAGTCTTCTACAGGAGTGGGTGGCGACAATCATTAATCCTCTCTCAATGGGAAAGAAAGGAGGTTGAAGAAAACTCTAGAACCTTGCCCTAATTCATGAGTATCTTCCTTTATATATCAAGTCCATCATATAGGAACTATTCACCTTAAAGTCCATTCATCATTAATAGTCCATCAATATTAATGAACCAGATTTTGGATCTACACATTGAATCCGCATCCATTTAATTTAAACTTTTTTTATATACTTGAAGCATTATATCACTTAAATGAGTTTAGTTACTTTAATGACAATTAGTTATGTATGTGTATTAATCAAGTGTACATCCACCGTATGGAGATTAAGTCCACTCATATAAACTCAATTGGATTTAGTCCACTTATGTGGACTTAATCTTACATGTATATAAAGAAGTATAAATAGATCATCAAAAGGGCTAATGGAAGAGAAAACTTTGTCTAATTCAAGTGATAATGCTATTTCTTTTTTTCACTTCTTACATACCGCTAAAAATTTAATCATTTTTTTCCCTTAAAAGATATCCCATATGAACTCTGCCTCAATGGTGGAAGTAGCTATTAATGTCCGTTTAATGTTTTTCCATGATATATCTTCTTCCGCCAACATGAAGACATAACCTGAAGTAGATCTTCTGCTATTCAAGCATCCGGAAAAATCAGAGTCTGAGAATCCAATGATCTCCAGGTGACCTAATCTCCGATATGTGAGCATGTAATCATTTGTCCTTTGCAAATACTACATAACCCTTTTTACAGCTTTCCAATGCACTGGT
Organism: Zingiber zerumbet; assembly: GCA_037833815.1. Taxonomy (NCBI): domain Eukaryota; kingdom Viridiplantae; phylum Streptophyta; class Magnoliopsida; order Zingiberales; family Zingiberaceae; genus Zingiber; species Zingiber zerumbet. The sequence continues at coordinate 692 of JBBMJZ010018405.1, read as the reverse complement.
CCGCGATTACTCAAATATCTGCCCAATATCCCCATAACGTATGCAAGATCCGGACACGTACATATCTGAGCATACATCAAATTCCTTACTGCAGATGCATAGGGGAATTGCTGCATTTTCTTGATCTTAAGTTCATGATGTGTACATTGTTGCAAGGAAAGTCTATCTCCTTTTGCCATCGGAGTATTGCCGGGAGCACAATTATGAATGTCATACTGAATGAGCACCTTTTCTATATAGGCCTTTTGTGATAGTCCAAGTGTATACCTTGAATGATCACGAACAATCTATATACCTAAGACAAAAGATACTTCACCGAGATCCTTCATTTCAAATTCATCAGATAGAAATAACTTGGTTTCTAACAGCAGACTCATATCATTGCTTGCAAACAATATATCACCCACGTAAAGAACTAGTATAATAAACTTATACCCACTGAACTTGATATACAAACATTGATTAACTAGATTCTCCTTAAAAGTATATGAAGAAACCACTTGATCAAACTTCTGGTACAATTGACGAGATGTTTGTTTTAAACCATAAATGGACTTCCTTAGTTTACATACTAAGTGGTTTGAGTCATCTGATTCAAAGTTCTCTAGTTGCACCATGTATATAGTTTCTTCAATGTTTCCATTGAGAAACATAGTCTTAACGTCAATTTGGTGTAGCTCTAGGTCCTAATG